>JAXQQM020061378.1:0-48043 GCA_034641835.2 Pinus albicaulis
ATGGAATAGCAAAGCAAATAAAGGATTGAACAACAATTCTGAAATAGAACAGCAAGTCTAAAATGGAACAGCAATTGAATAACTAAGTCCCGCAGGTTGTAACCAAACTTAATCTATTAACTCAAATGCATTCTTTGCAATCAAATAACATTCTTTCACTCTAAAAGCAATTCACACAAATCACACTAATGGAACAGCAATAACTATTAATGAATTATGGAACAGTACTGATAAATCAGAAACGCGCACAACACGAACGTTTAGTATAACAGCTCTGTAACAAAACAGTAAGAACATGCAATTAACTCTTGAAAGGATTAATAACTTGATGCGGAGTCAACACACGATTCTATCTGTAAAAAACCTCAATGATTCAATCTTTAACAAAGCATGTAATATGAACTTATAAAGCATATCAAATTACCAAATAACAATGATAAACAAACCACACAAAAGTCAAGTCGTAATGGTACAGAAGCAAGTGTCCTTCGGGGCCGGGCCCTTAGCCTCCAAGGATACACCGCTTTAAGTTAATCCAGACGCAGAGATGAAATAATCACCAAGCTTTTATTAATGCATCGGTCAAAAATACATTGAACCAGTTCTCAACGAGACTCAATAATCAAAGTTGATGTTTTACAGAAAATTACATAAAAGCGTATCCTATCTATCAAGCTAACAGTGTTGTCCCTTTATATAAAGGTGATGGCGGAGATGTCCAAGTAACATGATAAATAAAGCAGCGATCCCTCAGGATCGAAGATCCTGAGGGATTCGCCAAACTGTTAATTCTTCATCCTTTCCTTTCTTTGGCGCCGAGCTGGTGTCTTCTCCTTCTTTTCCGAGCCGATTTGCTGTAATCTATTTAGCCTTGTTTGCATTCGGTTCTCGTTCAGAGGGACAGCAGTTATCTCGACTTTGTCCTTTCCTTTGGAACGGAAATTCCTCGTTTTCTCCTTTTCCTGTACAGAAAATAACCATTATCAGTGGCTAAGTCTTGCATATCAATTCTCACATGTTTTGTTATGGTTCCTTATTACTTTCCAAATTCATGATACAAAAAGGTTCACAAATTCTATTAAAAAGCCACTGAAATAGTCATCAAAAGCATACCTAAACAAAGGAGAAACACCATCAAGAACAGAACACCACAAGGATCCCAACAAGTGCCGCAAAACCCCTGATCTTTCCTTAGCCAAAATATGAAAAATATGTACAATAGTATCAAAAGTATCCCAAGAGTCCAACCTGTAGAATGCCTCAGAAATTACAATATATAGATCACTCTAACCCCTTTCCCCACCTCAAGGGGTCGAATTCCCTCTTCAGGGATCAGTTTCAACCAATTCTAATCATGGAACTACAATCTAGGCAGCTAACCACTTGCCTCTAAAAGAGTGGAAACTGATCCATTACATGATTTTTTACTCATTTGAGAGTGAATCTTCTAGAAGAGATAAAAACAAGCCAAAGTTACATATCAAACATGAATTTACATCATAAAAACCCAATAATTCTATCCATAAGAAAAAATGGTCCATAATAGGCGAAATACTGAGCTGGCAGCTGAAAATTCAGAAAAATCTCTAGGTGGGTCGCTCCTGAACTGCGTGGGTCGCTCATGTTCCAGGCTGATTTTGAGGTAGCTCCCGGCATCCAAATTGAGCTCATGATAGCTCGTTGGAAAGCCCTGGATGTCTACTTTCCAACCCAAGTAGAATTTCTGAATTTGGAGTTGATTTGACCCCTCAAAACTTCATTCTCCCAGAGGTACTTCCTGCTGGTGCAAAAGGTGGCAGCAAGGTGTTTTTTATGGTGTTTTTGAGCTATTTGACCATCCAGATTTTGTTGAAATGCTAAGTTGACTTCAGAGGATGCATATTTAACCATGAAAAATCCAAAAATGTAAAAATCTCCTCCAGCAAGTGCCCCAAAAAAATGCGAGCGCAAGAGCGCGCGACCCACCTAGCCACAAAACCTGTTTTTAAGACCAAAAATTTGGAAATGACAAAATTTCCTCCGAATTCGCCCAAATTCGGAGCGGAGGTCCTCCATCATGTGTCTTGCCCAATAAATGAAGCCTCGGCCAAAATCCGAAGTGGATTAGGCCTTTTTCGCCGTTGAAGTGCCTTGCTCAACCTCCTCTTCATGATCCTCATCCTTGCTTTGCAAACATGCATGCGAGCCCAGTAATGGCCTTTCATGTGGCGAAGCATGTCTTTGTCGCGATTGGCCTTCGCCAATAGCTTCTCCAAATGTATATTCACCCGCGTGAGTACAGTATCTCTGTCAGCTGGTGTCATGTCACCGGGCCTCTTTCGATTCCACTGCCTGTCCTCACGGATTTGGCGCACTTCATAAAATGTGAGCTCATCCTCGAGCTGTTTGTTGCGTTGCTCCAAATAGTTAATCACCCACTGAGCTTTCTGCAATTGGTCTTTCAGCTGGTCATTCTCGGCCCTTTTCTCCTGGATGACTTCCCTCAACTTCGAGCTAGGAGAGCCCGTATCAACATCAATGACTGTCATATCAGTGTCCCGGCCTCCTGATGGGCCCTCATCATGCATGGGCCTCTTGCCCCTGTCTTGTACCTGTACCTGCACTGGAGAAGAAAACGAGACCCTTTCCACATCACGTGGAGATAGTACTCGCCGTGTCGATGAAGTCGGCAGGACCCCTTCCACCTTACGTGGAGATAGTACCCGCCGTGTCGCTGCAAATAAGGCCCTGTGGCCTCGCTGATATGTCTGAACCAAAGGAGTAATGATATGCCCAACCTCAAGCACGTCCGGCTGGTGTGAGGGCTCTCCTGCATCATAAACTGCCTCGGGAGGCTGCTGTGGCACTCTGAAAAAGTCTCTAGAAATGAAATCCTCCCAAGTGATGCCCTGCTCTGCCAACTGATGTGACACCAAGATTTTGATCAAAGCGAAATGATACATACTCCTGTACTGCTGCACTGGGCTCGTCTTCTTCTGCACAAATGTAACCATCTTCTCTATGTTGCGGTATATGAAATAAGGAATATTCATCATACGCACCCTTGTGAAGTGCATCAGCAAACGAACATGATATGAGAAAAGACGAGCATACCTGCCCTCACAACTAAAATACTCAATGATGAGCCTCATGAGTGGTGCATACTCATCTCTCAAGAATCGGAATGGAAAGACTCTGCCCAAGTAAGCCACATATCCAGTTTTAATGTATGGCTCATAGTGAAATTTCTCTAACTGCTTACCCTTGCTCCATTCCTCGCCTATGTTCGGTATGCCAGTGGCTTGAGCAATAGTCAAAGGTGATACAATGAAATCAACCCCAGCAAGGTTTACCCGATCACCCCGCAAATGAAGAACAAACAAACGTGCTAATTCACGATGAGGTCGGGTTTGTACAACCATCTCACAAAATCTGAAACATGACAAGAATTGAAAACAATCCATAGCTAATGGACATGCCTGCAACCGAGCCAAAGAGGTAGGCTCCTCTCTGCGATGATCACCACTTCTGTTTTCTCTGCGGGAACTCCGTGGCACATTACCTTCAGCCACCGAATCACTGCCTGACCCTGGCTCATATTCTGACTCTGTCTCTGACATATCTCCGATCAAACCTTTGGCAATGTGTATGCTGCTTTGAATGCAGTGAAAGCAAGATTAGGACATATGTTTAACATTCAATCAATATCCCACCGCCAAAACACCATCAAGGAATCAAATTATGGATAAAATCTCTGCATCAAATGGGCTGAAAGGCAGCATCTCTGTTTTGAATGCAAATGAAATTTTGACAAAATAGGAGTAGGCAACCTTTCAAAAGTTTGGACACATCTAGTCAAAGGAGAGTATGGTATAATCAGTGATAGGTTTGCCTACGAGTTTATGACCATAAAGGTTTCAATAGGTCATTTGAAACAATGCTAACATTGGGCAAACAAAAACATGAGCAAATGCTAACATTGGGCAATGTGACTCATTACACACATGAGAAATGTGACTCAAAGGGTTTAAACATGGCATAACAATAACAATGGTGACAGTGATATTATGGTTATGAGAGCAGAGTGATTTTCATGTTTTATGAAAGGCTGACCATATCACTGTTTCAGACATCAAACCCATTTTTTACACCATTGATTTTCATTTTAACCCTGAAAACAATAATCTCATAACAGTGGGGTTTTAAATCTTTCATTTTCATATTAGAACCATGTATGATGACACAAATACGTTTGCAAACCCCAAGTGATTGAAGAAAACCTGCTTTGAAGGCAACTGGAGTCAATTCCGAGCCAATCTGGGCGCTCAAACACAATTCCGGAATGCTGTCTCTGCGTGGGTCGCGCAGGTTCAGTTTGGGTCGCGCAGCCCAGGTGGGTCGCGCAGGTGCAAACCCACTGTGCTAAACCAACTCTGTTTGGGTCGCGCAGCCCAGGTGGGTCGCTCGGCCTCAACTTGGGTCGCGCAGCCCTAAAACCCTGTCCACGCCCTCCAAAAGTCTGAAATCGGCTTTCAATTTTGCAAATACGTTTTGGGAGCAAATGAAATCGGTTCAAATGAACTTGTTTGGCCTTTATACACTTCACAAATATCTTCACCATCATACTTTATTCCAAATCTAATTTCAAACCCACATTACAAATGTTCTTGTAATTTTCACTTTGGCTTTTTCAAATACAAACTTGCTTTGGTTTCTCTGAGGTCGATACTGATGATTTTATTGTCTTTTTGCAGGGATATGGCTGTCTTGGCTAGAGAAAAGACCAGGGGTCCGCTTTTACAATGTCTTCATGGCGGAATAATTAAAATTTATTACAAAATGATAATGACAAATTTCTAGTTCCAAAACAGAGTTTTGGACTAGAAATGTATTTTTTTTTTTTAAATGCTGATGATAATAAAAATAGAAATTCAAGTACTGGACTCTCCTCACCTTGCAGGCTTTATGACTAGTGTATAAATGACTCAACAAACCCTAGACACCAAGACCTAGGACACTTATTGACATTTTAATGACCTCATACATAATGACAATGACTATAAATAATTTTTTTGAGAAAATATTTTTAAAATAGCGCTGCAGGTATAACATGAGGAAACACAAAATGACACAACCCTTCGTCAGTTCATGGCATGATCCTAGTGATATGCAAAGAAGCGAAACAAGTGAGACACCTAATAATGAAAATGCAAAAGACGAAATGATCACTGACGGAGGAGCAAAATAAAGTCGACTCTAACAAGTGAGACACCTAATAATGAAAATGCAAAAGACGAAATGATCACTGACGGAAGGCAGCAAGGGCTGACTCTAACACACGACATGGTGGATAAGTGTGGTTTGAGTTAGGAAACACATGAAAAATCTTGGTTAGTGCAGTTGGCTACAGGTACAAAGAAAAGAGTTCACCATTGGGTAAGATCTTGTGCATTTGAGTTAAATGATATGCCTAAAGCAACACACATGAACATATTTCCATTAGGGTTCATAAAATATGCTATTGGGTATGGATTGGTTGTATCTTCACAAGACCGAAGTAGATTACTATGACAAAGATATTGAATGCTTAGATGAAAATGGGGAACCAAGAGTTCTACAAGTAAAGAAAAAACCACCATTAGTTACGATGGTGACAACCATGCAGGCATAGGAAAGGATGTGTGTTATTTTCAGTTCATATCTCTAGTGACAAAGGTAAAGAAGTTGAAGAAGCAAATGTGTTGAACATGTATCCAGTTTTGCAGCAGTTTTAGGATGTGCTTCTCGCAGATATTTCAGATTTTCCACTACACAAGGAAGTAGAATTTTCTATTGAGTTGGTACTAGGGGAAGCTCAAGCATCAAAGTCACCTTACAGGATGAGTACACTAGAGTTGGTAGAGTTGAAATTTTAGTTGAAGGAAATGTTGGACAAAGGGTACCTTAGGCCAACTGTATCACCATGGGGTTCACCGATGTTGTTCGTGAAGAAGAAATATGGCACTCTTAGACTATGCATTGACTACAAGAAGTTGAACAAAGTGACCATCAAGAACAGGTACCCATTACTGAGGATTTATGATTTGTTCTATCAACTGAAGGGAGAAGCGATGTTCTCTAATATCAACGTGAGATCAGGTTATCACTAGGTATGCATCAAAGAGCAGGACATCTACAAGACTGCATTTAGGACCATGTACAAGAATTATGAGTTTTTTGTAGTTCCATTCAGTTTGACTAATGCCCCATCTACATTTATTTTTTTTATAAACAATGTGTTGTGTCCTTATTTCGACAGTTTTGTGATTGTGTTTATTTATGAAATATTGGTATATTATAAAAATGAGGAAGAGCACGCAGAGCATTTGGAAGCGGTGTTGAGGTTTTTGAGAGAGCATCAGTTGTATTCTAAGCTCAAAAAATGCAGTTTCTTGCAGACAGAGTGTCGAGTGTAATAAACAACCTAACATTTAATTGTCAATCCAAGAGTTCGTAAACTTAGAGGCGGGACACTGGAAATGCTAGAGAAGGAATTCAACAACATGCAGTGGTTAGTACAATGACACCACACCATTCTAGAAACTGGAATAAAAAGAAAGTAATTTTCAAAAAATAAAAAGAACTCTCACGTTGCTGCAAACAATCCCAATTACCGAAATAAAATTGTATGTTTATCTTTGGTGTAGTTGTTGACAGATTAATAATTGGGCCTTTGAAGAGATCTACCTTTTTAAGGATTTTCCTTCCTGCACTAAGTTATTATTCCTATACTTCTGCAATATAATTGCACTAGTACAGGCACAAGGATTATGTGTTGGAAGTATCTTTTACATTTATACTAGACATTTATGTCTTTATGCAGGGGCTCTCAGCCTTGGGACTAGAGAACTCTGTTCCTGTATCAGGATATTCGTTCCTGTACCAGAACAGAGGTTCCTACATCAATTTTTCCAACTACTTCCAGAAAAAATTAAAGAGTGCGCTAACTATGAAAATAATTTGCAAAGGCGAATTATAATTCTAAAATAACTTTCACACGCAAAATAATTCTTCAACCGAGCTGAATCTCATAATAAAAATAAGCTTTAAAATAAAACAAAATTAAAAAGTCAAGTCACACTTTCTTAAATGTAGTAAAAGAAATAACTCAAGCATTACAACAGGCTTTTATCCCTGTGATAATTACTCACATAACCCAGATCTACCTTTAATTTTTGTTAACTTAGAAAGTTTCACTTCAACTATTCAGATTTACGTTTCAATTCTTTCCTTTTAAAAATATGAATTGTAGGCAAAGATCGATGTGTCGTAACAACATTCGTTCATCATTTAACAAAGCATATTTAATTCCTAGGATTTTAACTCTTTGGTATTAAAAATACTTCTATTTTCTAATGAAAATTCACTTATAGAAATTCATCAAATTCTTATAAAGGAAATGAATGAAACGATCTTACTATAATGAACTGAAAACCCATGTTGCAGAAATTATAACCACACTAGTGCAAGAATGTGCTTTCATGATTCCAGGTGGAGATAACTATGATTCATAAAAGGAAATGACTGAAAGTAAATCGAACTTAATTAATAGACACGCCACAGATCTGTCACACTTGATTGTCAATGAAATAAAACCAAAATTCTTATGAAGAGATAAATCATAAACTCAATCCACACTTTGCATGAATAAAATCAACACACACCCTTAACTGAATGAAAGCACAAGAGGGAAAACGAGTTGGGTTGGATGGGCCCTAGCCAACCAACTCATTCCCCATTTTAGGAAACTTGAAGCTTCAACACTCAAAGACGCATCAGTAATAGATTAAAACGCATAATGAAAACAACATGGCATAGCTCCTTTGTATTAATTTCAAATCAGCAAATGTACATTATAAGTTCGAGTCCAACCCAGAATGAGGATGAAGGGGGTAAAACACCCAACACTCAGCTCAGTAGCATCAAGGTACAATGAAAATGGATTCTCCTCCACCACCGTTCCTCCTTCACTTGGAGTCATAACTCTTCTTCTATAACCTTTTACATTAAAAATTTCTCATTAAACAAGAAAATCCTTTACAAACACGTGGGGATTTAATCCTAACCAGTAATTATCAATAGAATATCAGTAGAATTGTTTCCCTATTGAAGGAATGAATATTTACCACGAATTTCCCAAATCTGGGCATTTCCTAGAATTCTGGAAAATTTGTTATTTTTAACAAAATGCCTCCAAAGACCTCTTCGTATCTCCTTAACCATTATGAATTCTTGAAAATGACCCATGTATTACTCAATTTCTTATGCTGGGAAAAAAACTCATGTTTCAGAATTTGAGGATTCACTACTATCTGCATGGAAATCGAGGAGGAAATAGGTAGTCTGGAAACTGCTAGCTAGAATTCTCGAAAAATTGGTATTTTTAACAAACTACCTCCAAAGTTCCCTTCGTATCTCCTCAAACATTAAAAATATTGGAAAAATACACGTGTCTTGCTCAATTTCCTATGCTCGGAAAAAAAACCCATGTTTCAGAATTTTGAGATTCACAACGATCGACGTGGAAATCGAGGAGGAAAACAATTGTCTCGAAACTGCTGTGAATTCAGATTGAAGTTGTAAAATTTGAATTGGTGCAAGAATGTGTGGTGCAGGAATCCTACCAGTACTAGTGCAAGAATGTGTAGTGCAGGAACTTGGCCTCTATTAGAATAGGCATATTATCAACTTTGTAAACCTGGAAACACGAAAACTATTATTAAAGATTCTTTTAATGTTTAAATACTGTTAAAACAAAGGAATAGCAAATACTTACTTATTATCTCCGATAATGAAAAAAACTACGACAATAACTATTCAAGTTAAACAAAATCATGAGGGATTTCGAGTAAGAGGTGATATAAAGCTTGGCAAAACAAAGGCCCAACATCCCCCCATGATGACCTTCTTGCATGTCCTCATGCAAGGAAATCAATTTTTGTATTGTCACCCCATTACAAAAAAAAATATTAAAACATTTATGGGCACTCGTAATAATGTTCCTGCAATTCTGTGTGACCAATATTTCCTTCATTAGATAGAGCTTGTTCCAAAAATAGAGTGTCTCTTGGACTCTTTGTTTATTTAGACCGATTTCAAGAAAATCTAACACAAAAGCTACCGTAGGAATACCAAATTGCAAGGATGGTGTTATTATTGAATAAAATGACCAACTTATTAAAATTTCCATAAACATTTCTGGGGCATCCTCGATCAAAACTTTTACTTTAATATCCTCATTGTAAATATGAGTGCCATGATTTGAAATCCATGGTGATAAAAGTAGCCATCATAATACTTTCCCATAGTGACCATCTTACCTTTATCCACATATAATTGAAGCTTCTATTTTCTAGGCAAGGTGAGGTACCTGCATTAAGGGTCCCACATCCATAAAAAAAAATTATTCAGATAGAACTCCAAGGCATAACATTAGAAGGATATTAAAGCCATTCTCAAAGAGATATGATAATGAATTAAGAAAGACAAAAACAACCAAGTAAATCATAGTGTAAAGTTAACTTCAATACCACAGGCGTGTCCCTGCTACCAGCATTCGTCAATAGCCTCAACAGGGATGCCTTTTAACCCATGAAATTCGTGTGTCGCAACTGTTAGATATAGGTTCAGAGTTGTTTCAAAGAATTTACATTTGTTTTGAAATTAATTGAAAGCCATTTTACTGACTTGGTAACTAGATAACAACAGTTCCATTCACAAGAACTAACAAGAAAGAACAAGTTGACTCATGATGAGACCTCTTGTCTTCTAGATTTTCAACTGAAAGCCACTACCCTGGCTTGGTGACCAGTGCGGTAATGTTGTTCTCATTAGGACCCATGATCATGGTAGGTCGACTCGTAATTAGACCTCCTATCCATCAATTAATCTATCTTATATAAAAACTCTGATTAAAATCAACCTTAAATAGGTTACTTAATAGTTGGGGAGGCGATTCTGCTCCTTAAGAGTACGAGATGACGTGAAATTTTTTTAATTACTAATATTTATTGGTTGGTACTACCCTGAAGACTCATTTTAAATAAAACATCTTAATAATGACTAAGACATTCCTCAAATTGATCATGTCAGGGTTCTTGTGAAACCTTGTTATAGCATTATAGGCATGGTCCACCATAGGAAGATTCTCATCAATACCTTCAAAGGGGGTCCTCAAAAATTTTTGGATGATAGTTATTGGTCAATAACCAAAGTCACTTTATAAAATATGAGGCATTAGGAGTGAATTTATTTTGACAAGTCTTACCATGAGAGTGCATAACAATAGAAATTTTACAAGTTGCACTTTAGGGAATCACAATTTCAAGGGTGCTATTATAAAATTTTATTTCAGATGGCATCTTTATTCATTACCCTACCCTATTTTAAAGAGAGGAAGATCCCTTTTAACTGTAGGCATACTTATAATGTAGCCATGTATGCAACATAATGCTAAATATACACACACTTAGTTTTAAATAATAAACCTTGACACATACCAAAGTGTGAGAAACCAGATGCTTTGATTGATATGGTACCAAAAGTTTCCATTTAATGAGGGAATGGGGCGTGCTAAAAATTGTTTGGAACCAGGATTCAATAGGACCCACATATTGATGATTCTCCAACTCATACAAATATTCTACAACTTGGTGTTTGCTCTCTTCAGATTGAAAAGGATGGTTAAGGGAAATTCTAGGATTTTCTTCTTGGTGAGCTTCAACTACGGTTTCTGAACAAGTTCCAATTATAGTTTTCTCCTCTAATATTTTATGGATTAAAGTTTCTTCCCGAGGTAAATTTTGCGTGGTAATAGGGGAAGTTTTTGAATTCACTCCTCTCCCCTCTTTAAAAGATATGGTATTACAATCAGTAGGGGAGTGAGTAGGAAAAATAGGTGCTTTAAATTGATGTGCAACTTGATAATCATAATTAAGATTTGGTTGCACAAATGATTGGGACCATAGAGAAGGATAACAGGGTGGTGCATTGGACACGAATTGTAACTATTGTTGAATGGGTAATGGAGTTTCCTTGGGGAATTTCCCTAGAGAGGATGCTCCAAACCATCCTTGAGGTTGTGGGAATATATGGCTCGAGGGAGAGGTGCAATGTGGCCATAAGGTGGGGTATTGAATTAGAGGAGGATTATAAGTTTTCCATGGAACTGTAGGGTTTTGGATGTTTTGAGGAACCTGTTGGGGATAATAAATACTATTCCAAGTATTAAATGATGATGAGTTTTGAGTTATACACGACGGTTGATTTATTTCTTTACTTGATTCCTTAAACACATGTTGAAACCTCAATAGTGATGGCAAATGATTTGTTGAATGATCCTCCTGGCACTTCTTCTGTTCTTCCTGCAAATCAACCAATTGTAAATTTAGACAAGATTTCGTAGCTTCTATTTTTGTAGTATATTTCAAACATTGAGAAGAAGGTTCTCGAGAATTCTTACCAAGCTTGGAGATTCCTCTTGAATAAATAATGCAAAATTTACAAACATCATCATATGGTAAGTGAGAAACATCACCTGCTCCTATAAGATTTAAATATTCTAAAAATTCATCTTTGATTCCTTTGAGTAGGAGTGTTTTCAAGGTCTCTTTTACCAAAATTTTATGTTTTGATTTTTGGAGGTTGAATCTAAATCACTCCACATAATCCTCCAAAATTTTATTTTCCCCCTGTGTTATCCCAAACATATCTTCACCGGCCTGGTAGTAATCTTGATATTTATCCAATAATACATTCTTCATGTCTTTCCATGTTTGAATGCAGTTCCCTCCAAGGCTCATGAACCATCGGAGAATTGCTGCTTTTAGAGTAAGAGGAAACACTTGCAACCTTTGAGCATTAGTGCAATAACCATATCCTTTAAAAGGTACTTCAAATTCAAATAAGGATGTATCTGGGTCTTCATTTTCGAAACCATGAATTTTTGGTAGTGCAGATGGGCGAATACTATGAATTTGTGCCACTCCTGGATCTTTGATAGGGAATTCAAAAGTAACAATCTTTTCCATTTCTTACCAAATGAAAATAGGTTCTCCATGTACTACTTCGAGACTCCTTCATCGATTTTCATTTCCAAGTGATCAGTGAAATAGTTACATTGGATGATTGATATTAGCCTTAGAACTCCTCATTGAAAAATGCCTTGAAATACCATTTCTCTGTTTTCAACAAGCTAGTTGGTATATCTTGTTAGCACATGGTTGAATATATTGGGGGGGGGGGGTTTAAAATGCCCAAGGAATGAAAAAAACTTTAAAAAAAAGCAGGAAAGAAACAAATTCAAAGAATCAATTCTAAGGAAATAAAATTTGCAAGAAAAACTAAGTAAAGAGAAAACCAAAATACAACAGGTTACTAAGGTCAATTCCCTCAGAGCCTCCTTGAAAACGGTGCCAAAATGTCGGGCATAGTAAAAAAACTAACATTTAATTTTCAATCCCAGAGTTTGTAAACTTAGAGGTGCATCACTGGAAATTCCAAAGAAGGACTTCAACAACCTACACTAGTTAATACAATGACACCACACCATTCTGGAAACTAGAATAAAAAGAAAGTCTTTGCAAAAAATAAAAGGAACACTCAAGCTGCTGCAAATAATCCTAATTACCAAAATAAAATTCAATGTTTATCTTTAGTATAGTTGTTGACAGATTAACAATTGGGCCTTTGAAGATATCTGCCTTTTTAAGGATTTTCCTTCCTGCACTAAGTTATTATTCCTGTACACTTGCAATCTACTTGCACTAGTATAGGCACAAGGATTATGTGCTAGAAGTATATTTTACATTTATAATGGAGATTTAGGTCTTTATGCAGGGGCTCTTAGCCTTGAGACTAGAGCACTCTGTTCCTATATCAGGATATTGGTTCCTGTACTGGAACAAAGGTTCTTGTACCAAGTTTTCCAATTACTTTAAGGAAACATTGAAGAGTGTGATAACTATGAAAATAATTTGCAAAGGCGAATTATAATTCTTAAATAACTTGCACACGCTAAAGAATGCTTCAACCAAACTGAATCTCATAATTAAAATAAGCTTTGAAATAAAACAAACTTCAGAATTCAAAGCAAACTTTCTTCAATGCAGTAAAATAAATAAATCAAGCATGAAAACAGGCTTTTATCACTATGATAGTTACTCACATAACCCAGATATGCCTTTAATCTTTGTTAACTCAGAAAGGTTCACTTCAATTATTTAGATTTACGTTTTAATTCTTTCCTTTTAAAAATATGAAGTGCAGGCACTGATCGATGTGTCATAACAACGTTCGTTCATCATTTAACAAAGCATCTTTAATTCCTAGGATTTTAACTCTTTGGTATTAAAAATAATTCTATTTGCTAATGAACATTCACTTATATAAATTCATCAAATTATTATAAAGGAAAGGAATGAAACAATCTTCTTGTAAAAGTTTATTAAGCTAATATATTAAGTTATTAATTTTAATATTGTTTATTAATTGAAAATTATATTTCAAGTTTATTAAGCTAATATATTAAGTTATTAATTTTGACATTGTTTATTAATTGAAAATTTTAAATGTATTTGACTTTAGAATATTATATTTTCATTTAATTATAAATAAATTTTTGATAAAATATATATAAATCATTTAAATCATATCAAAATTAATATAGGAAATATAGATTTCAATTTGCGGAGTTACCTTTTGGCCTGACATGGTATCAGAGCCAGTTATATTTTTGGCATCCTTGCGCCTCTCTGCCTCTGTCTGCTCTTGGCAGGACTGTTTCACTACCCACTGCAAATTCAATGCATTCCTTAATACCTGCCTCTCTGTCTGCTCTTGGTAGGACTGTCTCACTGCCCACTACAAATTCAGCGCATTCCTTAGTGCATTTCTCTCTCCACCTCTCTATGCACTGCTCTATACACGTAGTCAGCCTCACAGTAATACATTTCTCTCCCAATTTTTTTTAATTGCACTCCATATATGCAGATCACTTGACCTCCATTACACAGTGCTCGACCTCACACTCCAAACCTCCATTACACAGTGTTCAACCTCACATTTCGGTTTTCCATTGCACAGTGCTTCCATTGCATCGAGCCTCCCTCTCGGCCACACTACCCTCGGCTCGCACTCCTACCTCGATGCCCTCCATATTGTTGCCTCTCCTCCTTGCACTTCCACCGTGGTCGTCATCCTCCCACTGCTGCTCGGGCCTCCCTCCACTGTGGACCCTTCCCCTCCACTGTTGGTTCTCACTGTTGCTAGCACTTTCCCCTGCTTTCGCACCTCCTGCACCCTCAGCCCTCTTGTGGCACCTCCCCATAGTCGGCCCTAGGTGCCCTTCTCTCACCAGTTACGCCCTCCCCCAAGTAAACCCTTCCCCAAATAAACCTTCCCCTAGTTAATTCCTCTGCACCTTTTTTACCATTTTTTTTTTTACAAAAAAATTGAAGTGCATAATTTAATTTTTCTTAGCAGCAGAAATGAGTATTTTTTTTACAGTAGCAGCAAAGTGATTTTTTTTTTAAAGAATTCATTCTCTCATATCTATTGTGGGATTTTTCTCTCCAGCAAGGAAAACTATCCTGAATGGTATTGGAAAATCAAGCACACTCTCATTTTAAGGAGTTGTGGAGAGGAATTTGTGAAGGAGTAGGAGACAACCCACCGACAAAGCCCACCTCAAACAAGGAGATCGCCATTTGCGAAAAAAACAATTGCAAGGCCTATGCTTTGATTGTAGCTTCTGTAAATGAAGAGGTGAGTCACAAATATTACACCCTTTTCAAATGCCTATGAAGCCTTGAGAAAATTAAAAGAACTCTATGACTCACATTCAGAACTTGAAATTGTTCAATTAATGATTAAATTTTTCAGCCTTGAATTGAAAGCTGATGACCCTCTTGCTTTAGCATCAGAAGTAAGATCTATCATGCATGACATTAAGAATACTGGTGTAGAAGTTGACATACCTCTCATAGATTATGTTAAGGCATTGTATCCCACTTACTCACATTACCTTGAGTCATTGCAAGCAAGTGGAAACCTCATGAAAATCACCTTTGATTCCCTTGAGAAAAAGTTTGCAGAAAGAGAGAAGGCTATTGGAAAGATGACAAACCCTCTGTCTTTTGAAGAGGTTGTATGTTTCACACATAGAGAGAATATTCATGCTTAAGATTATTCCAGAGGAAGAGGTGGAGGAAGAGGAAGAAGAAGGAATTTCAAAGGAAGGGGGGGTAGACAAACTTAAACTGAAAAATCTGATCTTCATTGCATACACTGTGATAAATATTGGCATGATGCATCTACATGTAAGTTTCCTTGGGATAAATTGAGCAACAAAGAAATCAAGAAAAATATAAAACTCGTGACAGAGACACAGGTAAAGCACCCGAATGTTTGTAGCACATTGTAACAATGGAGTAACTGAAGACTTGTTTGATGTTTCATTTACTTCTTGGAGAAATGATTGGTTGCTAGATTCAGGAGAAACATGTCACATGACTTTTAGAAAATATTTTTGTGATGAATTTACTGAAAAAGTTGATGGAGCAGTATAATTCACAGATAAATCTAAAATCAAGCCATCAGGGCTTGGCACAATGAGGCTTAAGTTTCCTGGTCTTCCAGATCATCTTCTACATGAGGTTCTATACCTCCCTGAGTTGAGGATAAAATTTTTGTCCTTGGTCCACATCCGCCAGTAAGGACACTCCTTTCACATGTTTGATGGCAAGGTTGAGGTCAGAAAAGCATCAGATCGCTCACTTGTTATGGAGGGAATAGAAGAAGGAAGACTCCTAAAGTTGCAAGGTTCCTTTGCTCATGCACAAAACTTTGCATTCAATTCTCATCATGATGAAGGTACATTCCCATTAAGTCTTTTATGGCATGCTAGATTTGGACACTTAAACTATGACAACCTTCGATTGTTGAATAAAAATGGTGTTACTCGATTGCCTACAATTCCTAGGAAACTTAAGCAATGTGATGCTTGTATTCTAGGAAAGCATAACAAACAGTCCTTTCATGATTCACATTCTAGAACACATAGAAAACTTGAGCTTATTAATTCATATTTATGTGGCCCCATGCATGTTGCTTCTACAAATGGAAATAAATATATGATGACATTTATCGATGATTATACTAGAATGTGTTGGGTTTACTTATTGAAGAACAAATCTGATTCTTTTCAAAAATTCAAGAATTTTCATGCATGGATTGAAAATGATGCACAAAATAATATTGGCTCATTGTGCACTAATAATGGAAAAGAATACACTTCAAATGAATTTGAAAACTATCTTCGCCAACATGGGATCAAACATCAAACAATTATGGCCTATAATCCACAACATAACAATGTAGCTAAAAGAATGAGTAGGACAATTTTAAATATGGTTTGTTCCATGATGTTTTTTAAGAATGTAAAATTGATGTTTTGGGCTGATGCAGTCCTATGTGTTGTTTACATAAAGAATACATCTCCTTCAAAATCAATCAGAAACAAAACTCCTTATGAAATGTGGCATGGCCATATTCCTTCGGTAAAGCATTTCAGGGTCTTTGGTTCCACTTGTTATGCTTTGGTACCTAAGGTACAAAGGAATAAACTTGGTGCTAGAAGTCGAAAATGTATCTTCTTGGGGTATTCCAATACCTCCAAAGGATATCGTCTCTATGATGAAGTCAATAAGAAGTTTGTAGTATTAGAGATGTCATACTCCTTGAATCTTCCAAGACTGAAAATGTTGTTGAGTGACAACTTGATCGCTTGGATAGATTCACACATGCAAAGTCATTTAAAGAATTTGATAATCAGATTCCACATCTTGAAGGGGGGATTCCTATACTAAATCAATCTATGGAATCATCTTCCAAAGCACTCTCTCCCCCACATGAATAAGCAAACACAGATGACACCTTGAACGATGTGATTGACAGAATTGGGAGATTGAATCTTGATTCAATTCCAACTCAATCAAATGAGTAGCATGGGCCATCTCAGAAAGGTCCCCCAAAATGGCTGACAAAGACACTAGAAAATGTTCATCCCGATGAGGTTGGAAAGAGAGGAACAAGAAGTTACACCAGACAAAATGGAGGTGACATAGATAATTTTGATTCACATATTGATATGGATATTGCTTATAACTGTGAACTGAATTTGTCTACAGATTTTGACCCAACTTCCTTCAAAGAAGCCACTTCTCATGTTGAATAGAATGAAGTGATGAAAAAGGAGTATGATGCATTGATAAAGAATGGCACTTGGAAGATGGTTGATCCTCCTTTGGGAACCAAACCAATTAGCTGCAAGTTGGTCTATAAGAACAAGTACAAAGTGGATGGCTCAATTGAAAATAAAAAAGTTAGGCTTGTGGAAAAAGGTTTTGCATAGAAAGAAGGTGCCGATTATGAGGAAAATTTTTCCCCCACGGCAAAATGGGCCACCATTCGGACACTCTTTGCCCTAGCAACTTAGAAGGGATGGAAATTCCATCAGATGGATGTAAAAATCACCTTTTTGAATGGAGATCTAAAGGAGAAGGTTTTTATGTCTCAGCCAGAAGGATTTGTTGTTAAGGGCCAAGAAAAAAAAGTATGCAAGCTTATAAAATCCTTGTATGGCCTCAACTAAGCACTGCGATCCTAGTATGAGAAATTAATTGAGCATCTTCTGAAACTTAGCTTCAAACATTTTGATCTTGATGATGCAAATTTGTTTGTTAAGAAAGTTGGGAAAACAATTGTATATCTTGTGGTGTATGTAGATATTTTGATGACAGGGAACAATGAGAGTTATATTGCATCCATAAAGAAAGAATTGAAGAAAGGTTTTGAAATGACTGATTTGGGCTATTTTCACTACTATCTAGGTATTGAAGTAACTCAACATCATAAATTTATATTCCTTTCTCAAAAGAAGTACATTGGAGATCTTTTGAAAAAGTTTGGCATGGATGAATGCAATCCTTTGACCACTCCAATGGAACAAAATTTGAAGCTCACATCCATTGAAGGGAAGGAATTCGAGGATGCAACAAAGTATAGATAGCTTGTAGGAAATCTTATCTACCTGACTACTGCCAGACCAGACATGTCATTTGTTGTTGGAATCCTCTCCAGGTTTATGCAAAAACCATGTGAAGGACATTGGTTTACTGCTAAAAGAGTTATAAAGTACTTGAAGGGGACTCAAGACTTTGGACTCAAATATACATAGGTGGGTGACTTCAGCTTGGTCAGATACCCTGATTCAGACTTTGATGGGGACAAATAAAATGGGGTATCTACCTTAGGTTATACCATAAGTCTTGGATAAGGATTTGTCTCATGGAGATCACATAAACAGTTAGTTCCAACAGATTCCACAATTGAGGCAGAATATGTGGCAACAGCTGAAGCAACAAAGGAAATTTTGTGGCTTAGGAAAATCCTAGAATATTTGCAGATGAAACAAATGCATTCAACTCCACTCATGATCGACAACACTTCTGCAATAAAGTTGGCGAAGAGCCCAAAGTTGCATGATAAAACAAAGCACATCAATACAAAATACCATCTGATTTGACATCATGTTGAGGCCAAAACTATCCATCTACGTCATTGTTCCACAAATGAGTAGATTGCAAACATATTCACCAAAGCGCTTGGAAGAGAAAAGTTTGAAAAATTCAGAACGATGCTTGGACTCACCAACATCCCTTTAGATTAAGGGGGCGAATGTTGACACCTAATCCTAAGGGATTAGGTGAGATTGTATAATATTGTAAATTAAGAAATAAAGAAGGCTAAGCGACATTGGGACATGAATCCCAATAGTCTCACCTCCATGTATAGATTCATGCACACCCTCCATCAAATACACATTCTAATTTGTGGAGTTACCTCCTAGCCTAACAATGATTGTAAATAAATTTTAAAATTTGAATTATTTGTAGAAATATATAAAAACGAGTAAATTATAAATTTATAAAAATATTAAGTTGATTACATGGATCATTACTTATCAACTTAAGGTGTGTTAAATGTCATTAGTGGTATTATATTAAAATAAAACATGATTACATAAATTTTGGGAACTAGAGTAATAGTATGAATCTAAAACAATAACACAATAGCAGTTTTTGTACCAATATCACAATATGTGTAACACTAAACCAAACTTGATAGAAATTTCACTAAGAAATATAATTTCAAAAAAGATGAAACCGAGCATGATTATCGAGGTGGGGATACCTCATTTTCTACCTTTGGATCCTATGGATTCTTCTCTTCATCTTTACTTTTGGTGAACTTGAGTTTGGCCACTTTCTTAGCAAGTTGACTAAGTTTGTGGTCTAATTTCCCCACTTATCACTGAAGGGTACCCATGCAAAACATGAATTTCTATTGTTATTCACTTCTCTCTGCTAACACCTTCCCCATAATTTCCTTCATCTGCAAATATAGGTCTACACCTTGTAGGTATTTGTGATATCTGTCCTTGCTAGTTCCTCTGTTAGGGATCCATTGACCTACATTTTATATGATATCTTCATCTTACAAGAATCTCCTTTTGATTCGTGCTTCCTTCTCTTCTATATTGATTTCAGTTCTAGCAGTTGGAAGTGTATTTTCCCAAAATATAGAAATGGTATTTTTTTCTTTTATTTGGGCTCAAGTTCAAGGGTGGCCCCTATCTCTTACTTTGTAGATGCTTTCGTACCCCACTCCATATCGAGGAATCTTCAACAAAAACAATATTTCTATAGATTTGGAAAGAAGTCGAAAAGAGGGAGGGCAGTGAGGACCAAAGATGTAACTAGGTTGACGAGTGCCAAAGGGGGGAGAAAAATAGGTATTAAAGGGGCCCACCCCCGGAGCTGCTTACGTCATCAGCGAGGGGCCCACACAAATGTGCTCACAAGACTTTGGGTTAATAATGTTTGCACATTGCATTTGTTTTAAAACAAAAGTCGTTTTTAATGTTTTTTTGTTTGTTTTATTTTTATTTTTATAAATATATATATATATATATATATATATATATATATATATATATATATATATATATATATATATATATATATATATATATATATATATATATTGAGAAGGCCCGTAAGGTTTATATAACATTGCAATACACAGTGAGTTTATATTATTACACAGAACAGAATAGAGAAGCACAACAGTGCGGGGAAACAAAGAATATACAGCAGAGTATGTTTTGTAAATGACAGAGTGTGTTATTTTTGGCACTGTTCTTAGAAGCAGTCCAGCAGTTGTAATCCCTCCATGTTGAGGAAGAGTTTGTATCAGTTTTTTTATGGAATAGAAGTTTTTTTTTGTGTGGAAACTCTGTCACTGTAAGTGAAATTTTAATATTTTCTCTGTGTTAAAGATGGGAGTTTTATTCTCCATTTATTGTTTTGGAATTCTCAAAAATTCCAACATGGTATCGGAGCTAGTCCAGGCTCTTTGAAGATCAAAGAAGCTAAAGGAAAGGAGTTCTTTGTTGCAGCAGCTTCTCCAGCAGTGTGAAGACTCAACCAAAAAGAATCCAAAGGTATTTCTCTATACAGTTTTTTTGTTATTGTTGCAGAACATTCAAGTTATTTTAAATACACAGTCAAGTGTTTTTGAATCATAGTTAAGAGTGCAAAATGGCTGGAGCCAGCACTGGTATGGGTATGGGAAATATCAATTTCCCACAATTTAATGGGAAAAATTATGACTACTGGTCAATAACTATGAGAGCTTTATTTGTCTCCCAAGACTTATGGGAATTTGTTGAGGAAGGCTTTGAAGAGCCAGCAGATGTAGAATAGTTTGAGATGTTAACTCAGGTAGGAAGAGAACTGTTGAAGAGAAATAAGAAGAAAGACTCCAAATCTCTCTTCTTTTTGTATCAAGCAATGCATGAGAGTGTGTTTCCAAGGATAGCAGCAGCCAAGAGATCCAAAGAAGCATGGCAGACTCTTAAGACAGCCTATCAAGGCATGGAAAAAGTGAAGACAACAAAACTTCAGTTGCTGAGGAGATATTTTGAGACTCTCTGTATGAAAGAGTCAGATACTATTGACTCATTCTTCACTCATGTGATTGGAATGGTCACACAAATAAGATCTCATGGAAAGACTCTTGAAGATAAGAGGATTGTGGAAAAACTCTTGAGAAGTTTACCCTCAAGATTTGATGTGATTGTCACCACCATAGAGGAGACTAAGGATCTCACAAAATTTTCAGTGGATGAGCTACATGCATCACTGATGACCCACAAGCAGAGATTGGGTAGAAGTGAAAACGCATCTCTTGAGCATGCTTTTAAGACCCAAATGTCTTTCGGAAGAGGAAGAGGGCAAGGCAGAGGAAGAGGCAGAAGCCAAAACAGAGGTGGAAGGAACAATACAGTAAATGCTCAAGGAAGAGGCAGCAAATGAAGGTATAAATTCTTTGTTTGCTTTATATTGTCATGTTGATGATGTTATTTTCACAGGTAATGATGATTACGTTATTGAAAATTTTAAAACAGTCATGAAAGAAGAATTTGAAATGAATGACATGGGTTTGTTGAAATACTTCTTAGGAATAGAAGTAGAACAAGATGAAAATGGGATTTTTATCTCACAGGAAAAGTATGTTAATGAAGTTATTGAAATATTTAACATGCAGGAATGCAATGCAGCAAACACTCCCACAGTGATGGGTTTAAAACTCAGCAGAGAGGACAGCGGCAAGGATTTTGATCCTAGCTTATATAAGAGCATAGTTGGCAGCCTTATGTATTTGACTGCAACTAGGCCCAATATAATGCATGATGTTAGTTTGATTTCCAGATTCATGGAAAATCCAAAGGATGCACATTGGCAGGTAGCAAAAAGAATTCTGAGGTATGTTAAAGGTACAAAAGGTTTGGTATTTTATATACTGCTTTAGAAAATTCAGATTTAGTTGGATACACTGACAGTGATTGGGCTGGAAGTGTAGATGATCGGAAGAGCACTTCCGGTTATGTTTTTCACATAAGTTCAGGAGCCATTTCATGGGCTTCTAAAAAGCAGCCTATTGTAGCATTGTCTACAGCAGAGAAAGAATATGTGGCAGCTACAGCAGCAACATGTCATGCAGTTTGGATGAGAAGGATACTAAGAAGTTTGTGCCAAGAGCAGACAAAGGGGACAGTGATTTACTGTGATAATAGCTCAGCGATAGCTTTATCTAAAAATATTGTTTTTCATAAAAGGACAAAGCACATAGACACCAAGTTTCATTTCATATGTGAATTGGTTAGCAATGGTGAGATTGTTTTGCAGCATTGCAGAACAGAGGATCAATTTGCTGATATCCTCACAACAACATTAGCTCAGAATAGTTTTAATAAATTTAGGAAATTCCCGGGTATGCAGGAAAACCCAGCAGTTGAAATTAAGGGGGAGTGTTGGAATTTAATTTCCAACTGCCCGTATAACTCAGCAGACAGCAGAGTTAATTGGAAAGGAATGAAGAGACAGCAAAGGCGGCAGAGTTAAGATTGACGTGAAGTTAAACAGATGGGACATGAATGTAGAAGCGTCGGAAGAGCTGTATTCTATCTGTAGCAACAACCAATTCAAACATCCACCGAACGCATTAATTATAGCGCAGAGTTGAGGCGGTAGCACAGCACGTTGAGGCAGTTTAATGGCAGCGGAGGGTCGAGTCGGCAAGACATTCCCCGGGGGTTAGAGAAGTCAGGCAGGCAAAGTAGTGAACACCCCCAGAGTTGTTTACGTCATCAGCGAGGGGCCCACACAAATGTGCTCACAAGACTTTGGGTTAATAATGTTTTCCCATTGCATTTGTTTTAAAACAAAAGTCATTTTTAACAAGGCCCGTAAGGTTTATATATTGACAAGGCCCGTAAGGTTTATATAACATTGCAATACACAGTGAGTTTATATTATTACACAGAACATAATAGAGAAGCACAACAGTGCGGGGAAACAGAGCATATACAACAGAGTATGTTTTTAGAGAGACATAGTATGTTTTGTAAATGACAGAGTGTGTTATTTTTGGCACTGTGCTTAGAAGCAGTCCAGCAGTTGTAATCCCTCTGTGTTGAGGAAGAATTTGTATTAGTTTTTTTTATGGAATAGAAGTTTTTTTTTTGTGTGGAATCTCTGTCACTGTAAGTGAAATTTTAATATTTTCTCTGTGTTAAAGAGGGGAGTTTTATTCTCCATTTATTGTTTTGGAATTCTCAAACATTCCAATAAGAACCCTGATAGTGGAAACCTACACACACAAACGTTGAGATGCATTCTTCGTGACATGGAATATTCTGTTGGAATATTTTTTTTATTTTTGATGCTATGAGGAATTTTGAAGATTCCCTAGGGTGTCAAGGGATGACATTTTCGGAATATACTCGAGTTTAAAATAATTTTAATTATAATTTTGCAAGAAACCCAATGGTGCAGTTTGTTTTTGCATTTGAGTGGCGGATTTCAGGGGTTATGGCAGAAACCCACCTTCTTCATTAATTGTTAGGCATGAAGTTTGAGACAACAATGCACCTTTCAAAATATAGATCATGTTTATAGTCAAAATTCTCATGAGGATGAGATGGAACTATGGGTGCTATGATTATTTTCTTTTGAGTAGTGGAATTTGAAATCACAATGGAGGTACAATGATGTTTTTTTTCCATGTACTTGCATTTATTTTTTAAGAGATAAATGAAGTGGCATCCCCACTACTACACCAAATCATGGAAATGCAGTCCAAACTAGATGGACTTCGTTATCAAACTATTGTGTCATTTTCTTTATGATCTCCTTTCTGTTGATTCTTCTAAGTATTTGTAAATGTGGGTTTTACATGCTCTTTCATGCAATTCTACTAACATCACCCGAAGAAAAGGTCTGGATAATGTTGGTGTTAAAGGAATACCAGATCATGTTTGGTATTAGAGTAGGCTTCTTAATGATGTGAATTGCAAGTGTGAATGAGGGCCAAGCTCAAAACGAGTGAAGGAAAACTAAATTCTTTTGACACATAGATTGGATGTGTAACACAGAGAAGGAAAACGGAAGATGATGATTTTCATACAGAGAATGAGCAAGCTTTCCATAAAACTTTATACACCATGGAAAAGAAGGTAGATAAATTATTTACGAATTAAGAGAAGAAATTGGCAAAGAAGGAAAATAAGAAGGAAGAGAAAGAAGAGGAAAATGCTTTGGTAAATCGGGAAAATGGAGGAGAACCTCTTGAACCTCCATCTCCATCTTCAAGTGAATGTTATTCTTCTTCATCATTCTAAAAAACAACATAAAATGCTTCTAAGAATCCATTTTTTAAAGTTGAATGTAAAGTTTTATTTTCCTATGTTTAACGAAGAATATCATGAAGTTAAATAATTGGACCAGATATATTGAAGTATATTTCAGAATACAATAGATCAAATAGGTTGAGAAAAAATCTAGTTATCATCTCTTCGAATGGGAGGTACAACTCTTACATGGTGGGAGATAAAACTTCAGAAAGGTAGCAAGCATTTGGGTAAACTTATTCCTTCTGGGTCTGGATTTGTTTCTTCTTTAAAAGGACAATTTTATCCATTGGGATATCAGTAGAAAGCCATGATAGGATGACAACATCTAAGACAAGGAAAAGGTCAGGATGTTCAAATTTTCATGGAGGAATTTAGAAAACAAGAATTAGCATTAGGAATTCCATTACATTCGCCTGATACTCGATGAAATATATTGAATATTTACATATTTACCTTCGACAATATTTGTTGTTGTTTTAACTCACTACTCTTGATGTGGCTAGTGTGAAATAAATTCACCTTGAAAGTAAGGGAAAGTATGAACAAGATGACCATGAAAAGAAGGAAGTGACAAAAAGGAAAAGGGAAGCAAAGAACTCTTGCACCCATTGCGAGAAAGAAGTGTATGTTGAGGAGCATTGCTAGAAACTACATTAGAATTTAAATCAAAGAAGTATGGTGGAAAAGAGAAGTAGAATATGTTTTATACAGTGCAACAAAACCTTGGATCTGATTCAGATGATGAGATGAAGGTTGCAACTACTGGGATTGTAGGTGTTGCACCAATTGACCTAGGTTCTAAGTTAGATGATGAGATGAAGATCACCACTATTGGAATTACAGGTGATGGACCAATTGACTTGGGTTTTTATTCATGCATTGAGACGAATATCATGATAGACATTGCACCAAATATGAGAGGAAAACTAAAGACTAAATGGATCAAATAAATTAAGGAGATCAACGAGAGAATTCAAGCAGAGAATGTTGAATTGAGAATACTACTACAAGAAGAAAAATAGGAGAAGCAGGGATTGCAACTTCAGTTACAAGCCAAAAAAGAGGCCTTGGAAAAGTTCAAGTGCAGTGAAGGCTTACCGAAGCCATCTTCACCCACTCCAGAATTGGAAACTAAGGTAAAAAATGTCAATGATTCTTCAATTTTATATTCTCATTATGATGATGATTTTGGTGCATTTGAAAATCACACTATAGGCATTGGTTCAAATTTAATAAATAAGATGGTATATGAAGGAAATGGACTAGGATTTAATCATGAAGTTATTTTGAATCTAATACAAGTGGTGGAACTACCACGATATGCATAATTATGCTATGTCAGAGAGGAATAAATACACTCCAAACCCATAGAGACAAGGGAGTCTTCGAGCAACAAGTTATATATGGTGCAGGATGCTAAGAGCACATCACAACCTTCAAGTGATAGTGAGCATTTCAAAGGAAGATCTAAGGCAAGCTCTCCTCGCCATAGTTTCACTAGATACAATCTTTCAAAGAGGGTCAAGAAATTCTAGAGGAAGAAACACTATTGTAGTCATTTCAACAACAATGAACATCAAAGAACCACATGTTGGAAGCTTCATCCAAATATTTTCCCAAATAATGACATGGAGCATGCGAAAGCATCTATGAAGGAACTGGCCAAAGAAGTAGTTCAACAAGGAATCCAATTACAAGAATAAATCCCATTAGATTGGTTAGGTAAGAGATGGGTGGCCTTTTTAAGTAGTTGAGCATGGCCACCGATGTAAATGAAATGTTGTGAAAATGTTTGTAAAAGTGATGAGGTGTGTAACATCACTTATGAATGCACCATAGTGATATTTTGGCCTTTAGTATGATAGCAACAAGTATGGGTTCTATTGTAAAAATTGATAATGAGTGTGTAATAAACTCTTTGCAAGTATGGTCTCACTTGAAATCTTGCAATTTGGACATGTATTGGAAGCTACAAATTTTCATATGGATACAAGTGTTAGTTTCATCACTTCTCGCTCTGAAGAACAAAGGTGAAGGAGAAAAAAGTGTGGCCTTTTAGAGATATTTTTTATCAAAATTAAGATTGCAGTATTGTTTATACTTTTGGAGGAAAAAAAATCTTCGAGTGAGGAATGATCTAGGAGGATTCCTAATGGCCCAAAAATCAAAGTCCCTGGATTGTAGCAAAACCAACATCAAATTGAAGAGATTGTCACAATATTTCCAACTATGTAGATGATGCCTCAATATGACTTCGTATGAGAGAGTTATGCTCAATCAAAGTTATAGTTAAAGTTGGAAAAAGATAAGGTTTAGCAGGTTTCCAGTTAAATTTGGAGTGGCGCCAAAGTTGGTGGTATAGCTAAAATTGGTGGAAAGGGACTAAATATGGCATACCTCTAGATAAAATTAATGGCACCACTAAATTTAGAAACACCACCAAATCTGGAAGCACCCCCACCAAAGTTGGAGGCATTTCACGAACCAATGGTATAAGGTCACATGGCCCAATGAAATGGCACCATGTGGCACCCATTTGGCAGCCAATTGGCCCTCGCCCAACCAAAAATTGTAAACAAGTTTTGTGGATGAGATCATGGCTTAATGATTTAAGGAAATTATTTGTTTTATTTAAAATGACGAATTAAATGTTATATATTTAAACAAGTGGTTAAGTATGGCAATTTCGAATTAACCTATGGGTGGAAAGTTCCCAGTCAACTATTTATTATTAAAACATTTGTTAATAGTTTCGTTGGTGGCTAAACCAATTACATTAGACATTGTTGGTCAAATTTATTATTGAGGGACAATTCAAACATATGACAGGCAACGCCAAGTTGGAACCCAAAGCCAAAATTATAACCCGACAACAAATGTGGTTTAACCGTTATATATATATACACACACACAACAACAAAAAATGATTAAACAAATATAACCAACGGTTTTATGATTTATTTTAATGCCAACGATTGCCAGTTATAGTTTTAAACTAAATGGTTTGGCGGTTTATTTTAATTCTAATGGTTGAAGATTATAGTTTTAAACTAAATGGAAGGAAAATTTACAAGAACAAACAATATATGGTGATAACATATGTTAATATGGATGACTTAAAATTTTGTGTAAACGGTTCACCGAAAACATAGTTCATGGAAGACATTATATTTTAATATTAAAATTGTCCATGGGGGGGTTTGAACTCATGATCCCCACTGACTCAACAAATTTAACACCATGGGACAACCAGGATGCCATCTGGGTATTCTTTGGAATGATCGTCGATGACCTTGTATTTAAACCTTCTTTTTCCATTCAACCAAACAAGGGAAGGCTGGGGATGAAACAATGCTATGGGATGTGGATGCCGAGGAATTGAGACATAGCAGAACCCTAACAGTGGAACCTTCTGCGTGCCGAAATGTGACGGCACATTTTTTGAGACAAGGAATATTCAGCTAGAATATTCCTAATCATATTCCTTTTTGATGCTATGAGGAATCTTGAAGATTCCCTACAGGGTCTAGGGATGACAATGGAAAAATATAGTCGAATTTAAACTCATTTTAATCATAATTTTACAAGGATCACAATAATGCAGCCTTTTTTGTATTTGAGTAGAAAATTCAATAGGTCATGGCAGAAACTCTCCTCCTTCATTAATTGTAGGGCATGAAGTTCGAGACAACAATGCACTTTTGAGAAGTAGGTCACATTTATAGTCAAAAGTATAAGGAGGATGAGACAAACATGTTGGTGTGGTGGTTTTTGTAGGAGGATGAGACAAAGTCACTCCTATGATGGAGGAATAATCATGTATTTTTCCATGTACTTGGATTTCTTTTTTATGAGATAAGTGAAGCAACATCCCCACTATTTAAGTAGGGATCAGAGATGCAGTCCACACTAGACGAACTCTTTTATCAAACTATTGTGTGCATTGTCTTTATTATCTCCTTTATGTTGCTTATTCTTTAAGTATTTGCACATATGGTTTTTACAGGCTCTTTCATGCAATTCTACTAACATCACCAAAGAAAAAGTCTTGGATAATGCTGGAGTTATAAGAATACCAGATCATGTTTGGTATCAGAGCAGTAATCTTGATGATGTGAATTGTGTGTGTGAATGATAACAAGGGCTAAGATAAAAAAGGGTGGAGGAAACCTTAAGTATTTTGACCCAGAGATTCGACGTGCAACATGAAGAAGTAAAATGGAAGATGATAATGTTCATACTGAGAATGAGCAATATTTCCATAAATCTTTCTACACCATGGAAAATAAGGTAGAAATTTTGTTTGTAGATTATGAGAAGAAATTCGCAAATAAGGAAAAGAAGAAGGAAGAGAAAGCAGAGGATAATGCTTCCGTAAATCAGGATAATAGAAGAGAACCTCCTAAACATCCATCTCCATATTCAAGTGAATTTTCTTCTTCATATTCATAAAATTCTTATCATTCTAGCAGACAACATAGTAAATTCTTCTAAAAATCCTTTTTTAAAGTTGGTTGTAAAGTTTGATTTTCCTATGTTTAATGGAGAATCTAATGAATTTAAACAATTGGATAAGATAGATTGAAGTATATTGTAAAATACAACAAATTGAAGAGGATGAGGAAAATTATAGTTAACATATCTTCAATTAGGAGGCAGATCTCTTATAGGGCAAGAGTGAAAACTTCATAAAGGTACCAAGAATTTGGGTAAACTCATTTATTATTGGTATACATTTGTTTTTGCTTTAAAATGATAATTTTATCCATTGGGATATCAACAAAAAGCCATGATAGAATGGGAACACCTGAGACATGGAAAATGTGAGGACATTCAAAGTTTCGCATAGGAATTTAGGGAGAAATCATTAACATTGGGAATTCCTTTAGATTCACCTGATACTTTGATGAAATATATTAGCTCTTTACATAGTTACCTTCAACATTTTTTTTTTTTTTTTTTAACCCACTACTCTTGATGCAACTAGTGTGAAAGCCATTCACCTTAAAAGAAGAGGAAAGTATGAACAAGATAACCATGCAAATAAGGTAGTGAAAACAAGGAAAAAGGAAGCAAATCTCTCTTTCACTCATTGTGAGAAAGAAGGGCATGATGAGTAGCATTGCTAGAAATTTAATAAAAAATTGAAGTCAAAGAAATATGATGGAAAAGGGAAGAAAATGATGGTTGTTACAGTGAAACAAGACCTTGGATCTAATTCAGACGAGGAGATGAAGATCAAAAATACTGGGATTGTAGGTGTTGGACCAATTGACCTGGGTTCAGATTTAGGCGATGAGATGAATATTAGAGTTGTCGGGATTATAGGTGATGGACCAATAGACTTGGGTTGTGATTCATGCAATGGGATAAAGAATGTAGTATTATTGGCAAGGAATAAGGTCTCTTGGGCAAGACCCAGGTTCAGAATGGAGGCCAACAAGGTTTTCCACAGTAGTCTAACACAATGCCGACATTTCCACTCTACTCCGAAGAGCAGAGAGTCTCACCCGAGGTGTGCCATGACCTTACTTAGGATCAGATCAGGTATCAATCAAGCATAACATAAAGAGTAAAATAGACAGAACTACATGCTCCAAATGAGTGTAAATACTCTGCAAATGATAATACTCATGAACTTATTTAGAATGGAAAAATCAAAATTTAAATCAACCCACACATTCAACTAAACTAGAAACACATTACATAACTCAGACATCAAACCCAGATTATAATATATTGCAATAACAACAAGGGACAATTACATTGCTCCTCAGAGCGATCCTGGCAGAACTAATTACAATATTATCACATATGATCGAACAGAATGAACAGAGAGAGAACAGAACGACCAGAGCAAACAGAGCTCTCCTACGACTCCCCTCCTCTGATCCCTATTGTGCCAACCTTCTGTCTATGCTGGCCGGCTGCCTATTTGTTCCTTTGCCAATGCGACTTTTAGTTCTCCCTTCCTTTCCGCTCTGTTGTTTGCTGCATCTCCTTATCACTGGGAGTTCTACTGCTTGTTCTTTGTAACTCCCTTCTACCATCTATTCTTGTTTCCGCAACAGCTGCGCCGCCTACTCTTCAGCTCTTCGCAACCATGACAGTTGTATGTCTATCATGGTTTCACTTTGCCACCTGTTATCCACAACTCAAAAAGTATTTTATTTCAAAACAAGGGCCCCATCAGGCCCCGACCACAACCTATTGACTTGTCCCGATTCAATTTTTTTCTGCTGCCTTAGTCTCCATCGGTCCGCTTGCCTCCGTGTCCAAACAAGGGCCCCAACTTGGGGACCTTTGCCAACGCTGATGCTTTGAGTTCCTTGAAGTTGGTAATGGCCTGTTGCCATTCCTGCATGAGCAGGTCTGTCTTTACAGTGACTTGTTCTGCTTCTTTTTCCCCTGAGACAGTTGAAAGCTTACCATATATGTCCTTAATCTTAATGTTGGACTCAACAGCCATTTTCTACATTATTTGGGCAATAAGCTTGATAGGCTGCCTTAGCTCCCGGAGGGCCTATTTGGTTGTTGCTGAATGCTCCTCAATTTTTTGTATCTTAACCTCTAGCTCTTTTTCTTGGTTGTACAATTGGTCAAGCCCATCGGGGTCTGTGGCCTTTTGAATTTCCCTCGACAATTGTTGCAGTTGTGTCAAAATTGGCTGTGATTTCAAAGTCAACAAGGTTGAACACCCATGTAAGTTTTTTAGAAGGTTAGATGCTTCTTTCACCGTGGTGTTTAGAGTTTCTTACATCTCAGTCACTTGGTTCTGTTTCTCTGAGATCTTCTCTGTGTAGACGACCGCTGGATCTGGTAGCGCAGGCTTGGTCGCTAGCGCTGCTTTTAATTCCCTATTTTCTTGGCTGAGGTTCGAACATGCCACTTGAACGTGAATGGATTAGCCGACTAGGTCACTAGTTGATATGTCTTCTGGTATGTGATCGCTATGAGCCATTACTATGGGCCAGAGATCCCTGAAAATATGTGTCACCGTGTCCAGTTGGCTCTGCAAATTGTCTTTCTCTATCTTTAGTTGTTCACGCTCTTCAGTAAGCACGATGATCTGTACTTGTTGTTGCTCAAACTTCTTTTGGAGTTCTATGTGAAGTTCTTCGACCTCCTGTGCTGCCCGCTGAATAAAACTATACAACTGCATCGTTCCCTAGGTTTGAATGCTCTCAGCCCCGGACGTATCTTGATTTGGTAGTCTCTCTTGGAGTGGTTGACCGCTCGCAATGGACTTTTCTGAGTTGCTCCTGTGGTGATTTCAGTGGTGTTGGTTACGACAACAGATTGTTAGGGTTACCCATGCTTGGAGTGGGCTGCATCTAGTGAAGTATCAGGTTTTCTTGCTAAAACGGGTTCAGCTCTTTAGGCGGGGTGTTGTATCTGTAGTAAAGGATCCCCCTCGACTTAAAAGGTCCTGAAAAGTGACCTGTTCAACCAGGGTTTGGTTAACCTCAGGTACCAATGTTGTACTGGAGTTAACTTCTGCCTCGTTGTCTCCGTTTGTTTTACTCTTTTCTCTGACGAGATCTGATATGGTGGCTGATGTGGAGGGAGTTTGGGCTGAATGGTCTTTAGAGGTGAATGATGTGTGGGCCAATGAGTGGTGACTGCGAGGTGGAGATATAAAAATGTTTAAAAAGGAATAGGGGTTGAGTAGAGGCAACTCCTGAGTTACCTGTGGTTTTGTCACTAGCTCTTCCTGGATTGGGACTCACGTGTCCATTGGTTGCGTTAGATCTTCCCCCGTGAGATCAAGGACCTAGCTAGACACTGTAATTTTTGCCTTCTTGGCCTTTGGTATAGCTATGGGTGTCTTTGAGGCTTTACTCTTTTTGACAAGAACTTTGGTTGTTGCTGGTGGTGAATTAAACAAACTAAGTGGTATGGTCATGACTATGGGGACTGTGATGGAATAAGAGGAAGAATTAGAGGCCTGAAACTCCGTAAACGTGGGAAACAATGAAGAATCACTAGTTAGAGTTTGAACTACCCAGTTAAATCTTTGTACCTTTGTGTTCAACTCCTCGATAATTGGCATCAACTGCAATCACGACATTCTAGTCATCGCTTCCTCTGGCATTTCCCCTGGCAATGGATCCGACAACATGCCATCAAATGAATACAAATAGACTCCGCTTCTGACCTCCATGACTACCCCTGGCCAGGAACATACTTCAGTGTGAAAATTTCTTTCATCGATTTGAAACTTCAACGGTTTCATTTTGAAGGTCGATTTCGGCACACATGTTGGTCTGATGTAGGTTTTCTTGTGGTTGACTCCAAACCATATTTCTCTGGAGTAATTTTCAAGAAATCTCTTTGGGATTCTTCGTTGTCTCATCGCCACATCGACCATCTAACTATACCAGAACTTGAATGCTTCTTTGTTCACCTCCTTAGTGCTGGGGTCCCCTAACGCCTTTCAGGGTGTGAACTTCATTGCTAACGGTTGACCTGTTGCAATTTCCATAGGCTATTTGATTTCGGGGAATGTCCATTTCCACATTGCCAATGCCATGATAAGATAACCATAGATGAACCTAGTGGCTCTCTTGTAGTTATCCTCGCAAGCTTCAAATAACTCATTAAGTAAAAATGAACACCAATTCAGTTGTGCCCCCTGGATACAGTGCTCTGCAACTGAGATTGTATCTAGCGTACACTCACCATTAGTATAATGCCTCATAGTTTTTCTTGCAATTAGATAGTAGGAAAAATTGACTGCTGGCTTGTTGATAAGGTCTATCTTTTCCCCTTTTCCTCCTCTTTTGGTGTCATACGTCCTGTAGTAGTCACCATCTCCTACCTTCTTCACTCTCTTTGACACATTTTGGAACACGGTGGAGATGTCTCTACCTTCTTGTGATAGCCCTGTTAACCTGTGAATATCTTCCACATGAATTGGTATTTCTCTTCCTAGCCACAATGACCCATTGTGGATTCTGCTCAGCAGGAACTTTGTGCACTGCATCGCAGCCCCTGTGGTGCCGAACAATGGAATATTTCTAAGGTTCAATATGGTTGATTGCTGGACACCTCTGAACATGGGGAGTACTCTTGCTACTTCCTGTCCTGCTTCACTGGCATAATTTTCCATGTAGACTTGTTTCTTCATCATTGGGAAATGGAAAGAATCCATCAGGTTGGTATCGATCAACGATGCATTATCATATTTTCCCACCAGTGACTCCATCTTATGGATTCTCTCATCGAGGTCCTGCTCAACGACTACTGGCGCTACCTTGGTCATTTTTCCTCTTCTCTGGTACACTTGCAGAGCTACTCCTTATCTTTCCTTATAAATTCCTGCCTCTGGATACTCCCTCTGAACTTCTTCTAATGTTCATTTTCTCTTGCTACTTTTGCTGTTTCTGATTCTAACTTGGACTTCTTCAGCATTATCATGCTTTCTTTCATGCAAGTTATGTAAGTAACCGGAACGCATGAGGTTGATAAGACCCCATAACTAATTAATTTTCCCTTCCTTCCCCCGCGGCTATAATTGTGTGGTTAGTTACTGGGATGAGGTGGGTTCTGAAAAAGTTGATTGTGACTTTGGGAGTTGGGCAGACATGATGGGTAATGATTATGGCCTATTATGGAAGATTTATTGCGGTATGGACTATGCTAATTATGGCAATTACTTCTCAAATCTCGGTAATCCTATGGATTGACATGGGTACTATGAGTCATGATGATGGAATGATATTCGACACACTTTCTCTCTGACATGGAGGACACGCTGGACACTACCCTCTCCCTGACCACAATTGGTTGTGTTGCGGTCTCCGCACCACAACTCTGAGTTTTTTCTATGCTTTGAAATTCCTTTATTGGGATTTCTATCTAAGCTCTTCTCGAGTGCAAGAGAGTTATTGACTCTATCTAATATAATCTACCCTACTAATCCCTCTCGGTTGCGAGAGTTATTGAAAATTGAAATGTAGAACTTACTCGTAATAGGACTTCAGGCGTGCGCCATTCACCCATCTTGGTAGTATATGGCCGTCCAGTTGTGCTGACTGAACTGCTCCTGAATCTTTGATTTCTATCACATGGTATGGTCCCAGCCAATGCATCCTCAGTTTACCTGGGAACTTCTAGAACTTGCTGTCGTAAAGTAAAACTTTTCCGCCAACCATGAACGTTTTGCGCTTGATATGGCGGTCGTGCCAAGCTTTTTTTCTCTCGTTCTGGACAGTTTGGTGGAATTCTGCTAGAAACCTGTCTTCTTCCAGCTCTTGTAGTTCTTGCAATCGCTCTTTCAGCGAGTCTTCTTCTGATAATTGGAGTGATGTTGTGATTAGGAGGCTTGGTATGACAAACTCAGCCAATACTATTGCTTCCCTCCTATACACCAGCTGGAACAGGGTCTGGTTGTTGAGTCTTTTGACAGTTGTTCTGTATGCCCATAGTGTTGTTGGTATACGTTCGTCCTAGTCGTCTCGTTCAATGTTGCAAATCTTCGTTAAACCCTTTTCCAGAATCTTATTGAATGCTTCTACTATACCATTAGCTTGTGGATGGTAAGGAATGCTTTTACGATGTTGTACCATGAAGTTTTCTAGCAGAGATCTAATGGTTGCATTGATGAAATGCATACCTTGATCGCTTGTCATAATTTTCAGGAAACCAAACCTGCTGATGATATTTTTGAATATGAATCGAGCTATTGTTTCAGCTGTGCAATCCTTCACTGGCATTGCCTCTGCCCACCTTGTCAAATAGTCTGTTGCCATTATGATATACTTGGCCTGTGAGTGCCTTGCAACAGGTGCAATCGGGCATAAAAAATCAACTGCCCATTTCTCAAATGGTTGTAGTGCCTTTACCGGGTGAAGTGGGAGCTCATCTCTATGTGATGGATGTCCCATCCTCTGACATACATCGTATTTTTTTACAAATTCCTTACTTTCCATGTGCACTATCGACCGCCATAAACCTGCCTGTAGTATTTTCCTTGCCGTCAGTTTTTCTCCAACATGCCCTCCCGCAACTCCACACTGGCATTCCCACAGTACGTCTTCCCTCTCATGATCTAGGACGCATCTTCGTAGGATTTGGTCTAGCCCCATATTATACAGGTGTTGGGGCTCTTGTTTTGAAATTCAACAGATTTTGAGTTGCAGTGAGTATGTGGCGGAATGCAACCTTGGTAGGCAGAAAGATGTCAAGGTTGCAAAGGAGCAAATGATAGGTGTCGCGACTGTTGCAGGAGCAAGCAAAGATGGCGGAAGAGCGCGGAAGGAAACGAGTAGTGGAACTCCTGATGAACAGAAAGAAACAAAAGACATTCGAGCGAGAAGAAAGGACGAACTATCAGTCGCGCTGGCAGCAGAACAAATAGGCAACTAGCCAGTGGATAGGACGGTTGGTGTAGACGGGAATAGGCAACAGGGAGCTGCAGGAGAGCTCCATCTGGGTTGCATTGTTCTCCATTCCTCTTTGTTTTTGCAATTCTCTCTCCGTCCAATAGGACTTATTGTATTATGTTATGTGTATGCTCACGCAGTTGAGCCTTGTAATAGTTTGCCACTTGTAGCCGAAGCTTAATATAATCAGAAGTGTTGTTTCGAGTATCTGTTATGGGCTTTGAATGAATGGTTTTCCAATCAATTTTAAAATTTTATTTATTTCAAGTCTGAATGCATTGTTGAGAGATATATGTTAGGGAACATTGTATTGCGACTGTGTTAGACTCCCAACGTAACTCTGATTCAACCTTATCGATGTTTTTGTTGTTGTGATATCGATCGACTCCCTACCATAGTAAGGTTGCGACATGCCTCGGGTGAGACTCTCGGCTCTTCGCAGCTAGGTGCAAATGCCGATGTGAACCTAGACTACGGCGGAAAACCTTGTTGGCCCTTAATCTAAACCCGGGTCTTCTCTGCGAGACCTGTTCTCTCGCCAACAAATGGTTCCGTTGCCGGGACTTGAAAATAAATTTGGGAGCTAGATCATGGTATCTCGGATCTTCGAAAGAGAAATGCGAAGCTAGTGGGATAACCACCTAGATCATTTTATTGGTCAGCAAGTTGAGCTGAGACGACAGAAGGAGAAAACAATTAAAAACCTGGTTCTATTCTCCGACTCTGCTAGTGATACCTACGAAATCTTTTGGGGAAAGTTCCCAGAAGAACTATACAACTAGTTGAGGAGGCTTCAGACCAAGGTTGTCAAGGAAAAGTCGCGGAGAATCAATCGCAAGTGGGCACACGAGGATCTAGTGGCCCTTCATCGGTCAAACACCGATTTAACTCGAGTCGTAGGTTTTTGGGTGGAATCTACCTTGGATGGATATATAGTGGAGTTTGCAGCCGAGTGCTACCAGTATTTCTCAAGAGCAGAAGATACCTTCAGGTCCAGGTTAAGGGGGAAGTTGTTGAAGGAGATTCCTTTGTGGATTAAGGCATTGATGGTAGACGAAGGATTGATGGGATTCCAAAAAGCAGATATGGAAGTGTAAACCCTCCGGTGCCGGGGGAAGGGATTAAGGAAGAGATGCTACAAGAACGGTGAAAAGGGGGAGTAGGGCTATGGATGTCAAGCCACCAACAAGCTCAGGGAGCGACGAGCACATCGGAGGGTGTATATTGTACAAATGTGGCGAGAGAGGGTGATGAGGGAGTTAAAAAGATAGGAAAGCGATCGAAAGAACAAAGAGGAGGCGCCTCAGATGAAAAAGGGAATGGAAGGTCAGGTGGGTCCCCATGATATAGGAGGGGCCATGAAAGAAGTGCGGTAGGTGTATAGGAGTCCAGCCTAGATGGAGAAAGGAAAGAGGTCTAATGGAGAAGGTACATATGTGCACCCAGAGGAGGCGTCCGATGTGGAAATGCACGTTGCAATGGAGCAACTATTTCAAGAAAGGCCGACGTCCATATCTCAAGGTATTCCTAGCCCCCACAGTTCAAGTAGCTCTAGTCCCAACCTTCCACTGGTGCTCTACTAGCCCATAAGTGAAATTTTTGTTAAGTTACGTGAATTAAGTAGGTTGCACAGTATTCAGTCTCCAACTGTAACACACGCTAGTACTAGGATTGCTAGTGGCACAATCTCACTACTAGGATCCAATGACTTAATTTTAGTAACACCTGTTCAAGTGAACATGGAGAGATCACTCACCCGGTATCCAGAATTCTCTGGGAAGGGGAATGACGACGTCGAACAACACTGGTACCTCTGCGAGGCCATATGGAGGGCACGACAGACACAAGATGTTGGGAAGTTGATAGAATTTCAGACCACCCTTAGGGAGAGAGCCCTACGCTGGTTTATGAAATGGTCGGAAGCTCACCCGAATCCAGCGATGGCAGATGTAAAGAGGGATTTCATTAAGGAATTCAAACTGCCTCAGACAGACCAAGAGGGCCTGTCAGAGATGTGGGAAATCAAGCACCGAGAAGGGGAAACTACTTGGGATTTGATGCAGAGATTCAAGGATGCAATCGGGAAACTCAACCATCCAATTGATCCAAACCACCAAAGAGACTGGTTCATTAAAGCTCTACTACCTTTGACCTGAACTCCATTGACTCAACAAAGGATCGACACGTTGCAGGACACATTAGAGCAAGCAATGAAGATAGAAGCTATGGCGGGTTACCCGCAAGAGTTTAAGGGAGGCGCAGTGGTACAAGACCCCTCTATAATGCGTATGCAGCATCAAATAGCCAGTCTGACATAAAAACTCAAGGAAATTCAACCCATACGACTGGTGAGACCGAATGTATGGTGCACACATTGTCTCATGGAGGGACATGTGGTAACCGAATGTCCCCTGCTGTAGGGCCAAAATGTGGGGACATTGGCTGTAGGGGCACAAGGGACTCCACCACTAGGAGGGGTTGCGCAAATAAACACCCAAGGGATATATCCACTGCAGCAGCAATACACAGGGTTCCCTGCACAACAAAGTCCAGCCACCAATGAGTATTGTGAAATTTGCAAAAGTATGGGCCATCAACCTCGCCTGTGCCCGATCTTATAGAAATATTCCAATGTTCCAAATAATATATACTATGAATTTTGTGCCTCAACCACCCACAGCACAGAGTAGTGCTGAGCACTGGATGCACTGGCAGAGCAGCTGGACTGGCCTTCATACAGAGTAAACGAAGCTCCCCGAGGAAGAGGAGGAGGCATGAGGGGAGGTCGAGTAGGAGGTAGAGGTCCAATAAGATGCTATAACTGCGACCAGGAAGAACATGTAGCTAGAGAATGTCCACTCCCTAGAAGACCCTGGTTTTCTCAGTGCTGGGTTAACACACACGCAATAGAAGATTTCCTGGAGCCTATCAAAAGATGGGATTAAAGAGCTAGAAAGAGGGGGACAAATATAGTAAATGCAGAACCCAAGCTAATGGGAACTCATAAAATGAAAAACGTGGCCATAGTGACACGAGGAGGAAAAAGAAAGGGGGAAGATACGCGTGCTATGGACCCAATAAAATTGATCAGACCAGCGTCCCCAAAGCTCTTGATCAAACCAGAACAACAGATTCAATTTTTCCAGGAAGCAGTAGAAACGTTTTCCCAGTTTGGGGGAAACAAAGGAATCGAGTTACAGAAAGCTCAGGAAGACAGTGAAACCCAAAGTAATTCTGAAGCTTTGATCCAGGAGTGGTTCCATCTCTTCTTGAAAATTGTTAACAATGCACCATTGCTAGAACAACTAAAGCAGAACCTAGAAGGGGTGCTAAAGAAGAACACCAGAGCAAAAGAATCAGCAGAAGTGGACCAGAAGTATGTACAGAGAATCAAGAGAAACAAACGAAGGATGAGAAAGGAATTCCGAGTGAACACACGAGTTGCGGGGTTCCAGATTAAAGACACCATGCTTGATTTGCGATCTGATGTCAACATCCTACCAAGGAAAACTTGGGAGGCATTGGGGAAACCAAGATTGACATATTCCCCGATTCAACTTCGGATGGCGAACTAGTATTGCATTGTTCCCATCGGTTGATTGGATGAGGTTGAAGTTGATATTGCTGGAGTAAAGACATTTACAGAATTTGAAGTCATAGACATCATGGGGGACAAAGATCCGTACCCTACACTGTTGGGAATTGACTAGGCCTTTGAAAATTATGCAGTGATTGACTTGAAGAAAGAACTGATGATCTTCGAGGATGGGGAAATCAGAGTCACTTAGCCATTCAACCCCTACCAGGGACTGAGATATACAGAGACTATGGATAACAGGGAAGACGCTCAGCTCCTGGACCATCTCTACCAAATGACCGTAGGAAGAAGAGAAGATTACATTAACCCGACGGCAGAAGGCTCTATAAGCTAGAGAAGAATTCAAAGCTCAGAATTAGGATCAGAAATAGCTTGGGATGATTGGCAGCAAGGAGGCTATGAAACAAATACAAGGAGATGTGCCAATATTGGAAGAGTCAATTAGATTGGGGCCAAGATTCAGGAATACCCAATCTTATCGAATATGAAGGCTGTAAGTCTTTTCATAGCCAAGATAGAAACTATGGTACTGGAAAGTCACAGAGTACCATTAATGGACATGGCATTACAATCCACATCTGCAAGATGGTGGAGTAACCATCGCAACTCATTGACGCGATGGGATGAAGTTGCGGCAGCACTGAAAGCCAGATTTAAAGAGGAGGAGGAACCTAGAAGTAAGGATAGGTACCAAGGGGACTCAAACCCCATAAACCATCTGGAGAAATGTGAATCACAATGGAGAACTGATGGATATCCCGAAGAACTGTGGGTCCATCGGTTTAACCACTCCCTGGATGTAATTCCAAAGGCCTGGTACTTGACGGAAGAAAAAAGAAGAGGGACCAACAAATGGCAGGAAGTTGCGAACAAATTCACACAGTGTTTCTCATTTGAAGGAAAGACAAAGCTGGTTACACAGGCATTGCGGGAAATCAATAACGTATTGTTCTTCCCGGATATCCAATAGACGGACGAGTAGTCGTTTCAATACTAGGGTATCCAACAAAAGGTGGCATGTCAAAAAATTAATAGTGAGATGGACGATGACAATCTGGAGGATCTCAGGCACCTATATTTTGAAGAAACAGAAGGGGAGAGAGACATGAAAGAAGAACCAATGACAGAAGGGATCCATCTGTTACCTCTGAGAACCAAGAAAGTAAATATTGGAACAGAAGACAAACCTAAATTGGCGACAATTGGAGACTGCTGGGATGAACAAACAACTAAGGAAATATTCAGTCTACTTAAGGAATATGAGGACTTGTTTCCTTCATCAGTAGCGGATCTAAAGGGCATAAAAGGGGAGATGGGGGAAATGCGGATAATACTAAAGCCTGAGGCAAGGCCTGTGAAAAATAGACCATATTGACTAAACCCAAGAGTAAAGGAAAAGGTGAAAGCAGAGATTGACAAGATGTTGAAAGCCGAATTAATATTCCCAGTAGAAGAAGCAGAATGGGTAAGTCCCATAGTTATACAGAGCAAAAAGGAGAAATCGGAGATACAAGTCTGTGTAGATTACAAAATCTTAAACAATGCTTTTATCCATGATCTGTTTCCTACTCCATTCAGTGACAAAGTCCTTGACAACGTCGCGGGGAACGATGAATACTCATTCACCGATGGGTTCTCAGGATACCATCAGGTAAGAATAGCGGAGGAAGACAAGAGAAAGAAAAAATTCACCACCGAATGGGGCTCCTTCTTGTACAATGTGATGCCATTCAGATTAAAGAATGCACCTATAGTTTTCTCTCGCATTGTGATAGCTGCATTCCGGGAATACATCCACAAGTTCTTAGAAGTCTATATGGACGATTGGACTATTTACAGCATACTAAAATATCATGCAAGCCTGTTGAGGGTAATGTTTGATAGATGTCGACAACTATAGATCTTGTTGAACCTAAAGAAGTGTATATTTGTCATACCGTTTGGAACACGCTAGGGCATGTGGTATGTAATAAAGGTGTTTGTGTATGCCCGGCCAAAGTAGCAATAATTGTCAGTATGGAGGCGCCAGAAATGGTAAAATAGCTAAGGTTACTGCTGGGCCACACAGGTTACTACTGACGTTTCGTTCGCAACTACACCAAGATAGAAACGCCCTTATCAAAACTATTGAAGAAATCAAAATAGTTCCAGTGGATGGACAGCTGCAGAATGGCCCTGGACACCCTAAAGGAAAAGTTGGCGAGTGCGCCAATACTAGTCCACCTGGACTGGGACAAACAGTTCCATGTACACATTGATGCGTTTGGCATTGCGCTCAGAGCGGTCTTGGCTCAACCTGGAGACACTTCTATCGATCATCCGGTATATTTTTCCAGTCGCAAGTTGTCAACAGCAGAACAAAACTACACAACGACAGAGCGGGAGGCATTGGCAATGGTGTAATCTCTTCAGAAATTCCGCCACTACCTGTTGGGAGGTAAGTTCAATTTTTTCACAGATCACTCAACATTGAAATACTTAGTCAACAAGCCAGTCTTATAAGGCAGAATCTGCAGATGGCTCCTACCTTTCCAGGAGTTCACCTTTGAAGTAATTGTAAAGCCCGGAAGACTCAACGTAGGGCCTGATCACCTATCCCAACTAGAGAATGGAGAAAATGGAGGATCTCTAGATGATTAGTTGATAGATGATGATCTTTTCAGAGTAGAAGCCATCCTAGACTACCTGAATGAGATAGTAGCCTACCTCACGACAGGGCAGTGTCCACAAGAATATACTTTGACACAGAAGAGGCACCTAGTAGTTTGAGCCGAGGAGTATCAGCTGATAGCGAGACATCTATACAAGTTGGGGCTAGACCACATTCTTCGAAGATGTGTCCTGGACCACGAAAGGGAAGTTGTACTATGGGAAAGCCACAGTGGTGTTGCGTGAGGGCATGTGGGAGCTAAACCAATGGCACACAAGGTACTACAAGGAGGCTTATGGTGGCCAATAGTGCACAAGGACAAAAAATCATTTGTTCAGAAATGTGACGTTTGTCAGCATACAAGATGACCATCTCACAGAGATGAGCTTCCGCTTCATCCGATAAAAGTACTGCAGCCATTCGAAAAGTGGGTAGTCAATTTTGTAGGACCAATTTCACTAGCTGCGAGGTACTCAAAGGCAAGGTACATAATAATGGTGACCGACTACCTGACGCGTTGGGAAGAAGCAAAACCAGTGAGGAATTGCATGGCAGAGACTGCTACTAGGTTCATATTTGAAAATATAATCAGCCGATTTGGACGCCCAAAAGCTTGACCAATGACTAGGGTACCCACTTCATCAATGACAACATTAAGTCCCTCCTGGAGAGCTTCATGATACAACACCATAAAAGCATTCCATATCATCCACAAGCAAATGGCACAGTGGAAGCATTCAACAAGATACTAGAGAAGGGCCTGATGAAGATATGCAACGCGCAGCGCGATGACTGGGATGAACAAATACTAGCAACACTGTGGGCATACCGAACAACGGTAAAACGATTAAACAACCAGACGCCATTCCAGCTATTTTACGGGAGAGAAGTGGTAGTCCCAGTGGAATTAATCATACCAAGCCTTCTAATCACAACAACCCTACAACTATCTGAAGAAGAATCCCTAAAGGAGTGATTGCAGGAGCTGCAAGAACTTGAAGAAGAATGATTTCTTGTGGAATTTCATCAGACGGTACAGAAGGAGAGACAGAAAGCTTGGCATGACTGGCATATTAAGCACAATACTTTTTAGGTTGGGGAGAAAGTTCTACTATCCGACAGTAAATACTAGAAGTTCCCAGGGAAACTGTAGATGCATTGGATAGGACCATTTCATGTCATAGACATTAAAGAGACAGAAGCAGTTCGGTTGGCACAACTAAACGACCAAGTTCTACAGGGATGGGTCAACGACGCACACCTGAAGCCCTACCATGAGTAAGTTTACCATTTCAATTCCAATAACTCTCGCAACTGAGAGGAGTCAGTAGGGTAGGTTAGAGTCAATAATTCTCTCGCACCCGAGATGAGCATGGATAGGATTCAACATAATAAAACAAAATACAGTTGAGTTCCGGGGACCGCAACACAACCAATAGTGGTTTGGGAAGGGTAGTGTCCAGCATGTCATCCAAGCGTGCCGAACATCAGCCCATCATCATTAAGCATAGTACCAATGTCAGTTCGTAGGATTACTAAGTTTTGGAAATAATTACCATGATTAGTATCACCCATACTATAATAAATTTTCCATAATTAGACATAACCACCAGTCGTCGCATCTGCCCAAATCCCAAAACCACAATTAGCAATGTCAGAACCCACCTCAGCAGCTAACTAATCACACAATTGTAGCCACGGGAGAAGCCAGGGAAAAATTAATTAGTTATGGGGTCTCATCAACCTCACCTGTGCCGGTTACTTACATAACCCGCATGCAGAGAAGAGTGAGAATGCCAGAAAAATATGAGTTAGAGTTAGAAACCTCCAAACGAGCAAGGGAAGCTGAACTAAAACCAGAACAGAGAAGGTGTTTGGAAGAATAAATTCAAGAGAAAAGAGGGAGAATTGTTCTTCAGGTATACCAGTGATGAGAAAGAATGACAAGAGTAAGCCCAGCAGTTGTGGAACAGGAGCTGGACAACATAATTCAGAAAATGGAGTCCCTTGTGGGAAAATATGATAGTGAGACCCTGATCGACACAGACCTCATGGATTCTTTTTAGTTTCCTGCACTAAAAAGGTAGGTATACATTGAGAATTATGCGACAGAAGCAGGGCGGGTAGCAACAAGAGTTCTGCCTGAGTTCAGGGGTATCCAACAGTCCACTATAATGAATTTAAGGAACTTACCAGTGTTCGGGATCACAGGCACTGCGATGCAGTGCACAAAATTTCTGTTAAGCGGGGTTCAGAACGGCTCTCTGTGGCTGGGAAAGGAAATCCCAATTCATGCCGAAGACATCCATAGATTGACTGGACTGTCATAGGAAGGAAGGGACGTGTCATCAGCATTCCAAACTATGTCTAAGAGGGCGAAGAAGTCTGGAGACACAAACTACTATGCCAAGTATGGCACACGAAGAGGAGGAAAGGGGGCAAAGATTGAGCTAATTAATAGACCAGAGGTCAAGTTCGCTTGCTACCTAATTGCTAGCAAGACAATGAGGCACTATACAAAAGGGGAGTGCACATTAGATACAATTTCGGTTGCGAAGCATTGTGTCCAGGGGACAAGGCTCAATTGGTGCTCTTTCCTGCTAAAATAATTGTTCAAAGCTTGCGAGGACAATTACAAGAGAGCGACCGGGTTTATCTATGGATATTTGATCATAATGCTGGCCATGTGGAAGTGGACCTTCCCCAACATCAGGATACCAGTGGAGATAGCAGAAGACCAACCTATGGCTATGAAGTTTGTGCCATGGAAAGTGTCTGGAGACCCAAGCACAAAGGAAGTGAATGCAGAAGCATTCAGAGTTTGGTATGGTCAAATGGTTGACGTCGTAATGAGTCAACAAAGGATTGCAAGAAATATACTAGATGGATATAGTGAGCAGGTCTAGTTCGGAGTCACACATAAACATAATTTTCTCAGGCCTACATTTGTACCAGAAACAACGTTCCAGATGAGGCCTCTGAAATTCCAGATTGACGAAGAAACCTTCCACATAGAGGTCTGTTCATGACTAGGAGTGGTGATGGAGATCAGGGATGGAGTGTACATGTACTTCTTTGACGAGATGCTGCCAAAAATTCTACTGGGAGAAAATTCGGAGGAAGTAGCAACAAGGATGTCAAACCTACAGCTCTTCCCGATTATTTAGCAACTGAACACCAAGGTAAAAAGCTTTAACTGAGTAGTTCAAGTACTATCAAGTGATGCTACTACATTTCCAACATTTTCAGAATTTCAGGCATCCCAGCCTAATCCATATTTCAACATAGCCTCTGTATTTACGCCCATACCCAATGTTTTTTTTAATTCCCCTCCCCCGATGACTACAACATTGGTGGGAAAGAGTAAAGCTACGAAACTAGTAGCGGCACCAAAGGCAAAAAGGGCCAAGGTTGCAGAATCTAGCTCGGTGGTCGACCTCACAGGGGAGGATCCCATTAGGGGAATTTTGAGGTCTAAAATGGGCCCCCTAAGGAAATTATAAAATAATAGTGGAAAGAATCAAATAAGATTTGATGACATCATCAAATTTTAGAGGGAAAAATGAAAAAACTACTTTTTCAACTCATATTTTCAACTTATCTCCCAAATTTTTTACTCAAATTTCGAGTGGGAGCACTCGTTGGATGCGAAATTTAATTCCTCATCCAAGGAGTACCCATGTTTCATACTTTCGATGGGTTCTAGTACACGAAAAATAAGAAATACATGAAAAACGTGATTGTAATCACGTTTTTTTTATGTATTTCTCATTTTTCATGTAGCAAGGTTCATCGAAAGTATGCAACATGGGTACTCCTTGGATGAGGAATTAAATTTCGCATCCAACGAGTACTCCCACTCGAAATTTGAGTAAAAATTTTGGGAGATAAGTTGAAAATACGAGTTGAAAAAGTAGTTTTATTATTTTATTATTTTTAATATTTGTACCTTTTTATTTAAAAAATGGTGAATCATCCCCCATGGTTGACATCATCATCTTGAATCCTATTGGTTGTTATAAAGTTTATTTTTGTTGTACATTTTTCTTAGGAGGTCCATTTTAGACCTCAAAATTCCCCTAATGACCTCGACAGTTGAGTGCAGGGGTGCCAATCCAAGAAGAGCTGACAGTTGAGCCCGAGAAGGCCATAGTATTAACACCCCACAACCTCATATCCCCCCTTGATTTCTTAAACGTCCGCGCATCGCCACCTCGCACCCACCAACTACCACCCACAACCTCATCCATCTCTCGAGAACCCCACAACTCTGTACCATCCACTTCATCAGCCACCGTGTCTGATCCAGTCGTCAGAAGAATAAACAATGGGGACCACGGAATCGAGGTTAACTTGGGTATAGAAGTGGTAGCCCCAGTTAACCCAACCATGATCCCACAAACTAATTTTACCAACCTCATTAATGATGAAAAGAGATCCTGGGGTATCACCAAAATCCCTTTTCATGTAAAGATTTCGATCGTGAGCCTCTGGGTTATGGCCCACTAAGTCTCGACGGATGCTTTCTAGGTTTTAAGCCTTTTAACTTTACAACGTGGATCTACATTAATATCAAGCCATCTCCCTTATTGGACTAAATAACCATTGCAAATACACGATATACGTGCTAAGTATTAAGATCCCACGCTCAACCATAATACAATACACAGCAATATGTGGATTTCAATTATATGCAACCTTCAATGTATACCAATGTGAATTAATCGGCAATCGATCATATGCAAATATGAAATACCTCCAATCCGAGTCAATCGGCGATCCGATGCAAATTCAATCAGAATCTCCAATCTCAAGGATTGGACGACGTCGCACTGTAAACGATCCGATATTCACCTCGACCCGATCCTCCAACAAACATATTTTTAATACATTCACATCCGAGACCCATTGTTATGTTCAGCGTTATGTAAACATTTTTCCATTCCGACGCGATTATCAACGACCATTCAGCATTGAATTTGTCATCGGTCATTCCTTTACTTCACTGTTTGCAGATCCAATTCAACTCTGTGCCTCTACCATCGCTCAGTAGCTATTGACCCTTCACATGACTTCAATTCATCACACAACACAGAGTATGTGAGTTCTGTTGGCAATATGATGCAGATTGTTGTCCTTGATGGCAACCCAGCTTGATGAAGATGATGACAACTTACTTGATGAAGTTGTGCTTGATAGAATATGTTCTTAATGAAGTAAATCTGATGTATCTACAGTGAGTACAGAAGGCAGTGAAGAAAGGAATTCAGATTGTGCTAAATCTATGGTGAAAGAGTATGTCTCAAGGCATACGCGGACCTGTCTAAGGGAAGTCGCGTATGCACGCGGAAAAGAACGTGCAAAGTCGCGTATGGGCTAAAGCGCTCTAAAAGTACAAAACCAGGGGTGACCACCATGGTATTGACCCATTGTATTGGGTAATGATTCGTCTATGTGACCCCGTCCAGGAATACCATCGGAAGTAATGTAGTTTTGGGCTCATGGTATTGTTTTGGCTCATGGTATTGAAAAAAGGGCTCATGGTATTGAAAAAGGGTAAACCTATATAAGGAGAAGAAATTCATTGTGCAAATCATGAGTGTGGGTGCAAGATGTCTGAGCTTGAATGAATACTTCTCTCTGAAGTAGATCTGAATGGAAAGGGTTACACTTGAATGATAAATCTGAGTGTATGATGCACCAATGATGAAGAAGGGATCTAGATCTGAAATGTGCTTGTATTTGCTAGATATGTTTATGGAATGATTAGATCCAAGAAGAGGCGAACATCTGTCTGAAGTGAAGGGTTAAATCTGTGTGAAGTATCTGTTCTGAAGAAATGCAATGACCTAAAATCTCTGAAGAACCATACGCTAGTTCGCCGAAGAGGAAGCGCGTATATACGCGGCTTCACAGAAAGAAAAGCGCGTATGCGCAATTAAATTAGTCCTGTAATATGTACAGAAGTATACGCTGGTTTGTGTGAATGGAAGCGCGTATATATGCGACATCAGTGAAGTGAAAGCACGTATGCAAACTAGGGTTTGCTGAAGTCTGTGGTAAGAAATGATTGA
>JAXQQM020073035.1:0-97753 GCA_034641835.2 Pinus albicaulis
ATCTCCTTCAAGCGATCAAGCTTCTGCAGAAGGACCTGCTCTGATACCAATTGTTGGGAAAAATACTGAGAGGGGGGGGTGAATCAGTATTTACTGATTATTCAAAGCTTTTACTTTTTCATGCTCTAAAACCCATACGCTACTTTTCTGAAGCCAACTAGCATATACACGCGGATACCCTTTATGAAACTAGCGTATACACAGATATCTACTTATGTCATTAGTTCTTCACTTAAATCATTCCATCATTCATTCATTAGATGTTCTACAAACAGTAAACATGTGCAGTAAGAACAGAATAAACCATCACACAAAGCATCACACATGAACACCAGGATTTTTAGGTGGAAACCCAAGTCGGGAGAAAACCACCGCCGCAGTTGCTCAGCCTTCAATATTTTATTATAGAGAAAACATCTTACAACATATGTGCTGGCGCAGACTTGACCAGCACGCAGGCACCCACCTGCGCTCGTTTACCAGCCTCTCCCGGAAGGGAGCTCCAACCCCCTGACTCGTTTACCAGCCTCTCCTGGAAGGGAGCTACGACCCCCCGATCTCGTTTACCAGCCTCACCTGGAAGGGAGCTACAACCCCCTGACTGAAGGCTACAACCTTCAGCACCACCTTGGACCACGTTTCATCAATTTTCACACTCGATCCAACAACTTCAATAGAACACCACTTGCAGGCCACATTTCATCATATTTCCAGACTGGACCCTTTCCAAACTTTTAAGCACAAACATACATCACCAACAGATAATACAGATAACTCACAAAGATCGTAGAACTCAAATAGCGTAACACAACAAAACAGATCAGACATTTCTTACCACAGACTTCAGCAAGCCCAAGTTTGCATACGCGCTTTCCCTTCACTGATGTCGCGTATATACGCGCTTCCTTCCACATAAAACAGCGTATACTTCAGTACAAATTCCATCGCGCATACGCGCTTTCTCTTCAGCGAAGCCGCGTGTATACACGCTTCTTCTGCGTCGAAGTAGCGTATAGATCTTCAATCATTATAGAGCAGCATACTTCTTCAGATCAGACATTCAGTTCAGATTCAACCCTTTTACTTCAGACATATGTTCGCCTCAATTCAGATCTAAGTCTTCCATAAGCAGATCTAGTAGATACAAGTGCATTTCAGATCTAGATCCCCTTCTTCATCATTGGTGCATCATACATTCAGATTTATCTTCAAGTGTAACCCTTTCCATTCAGATCTACTTCAGAGAGAAGTATTCATTCAAGCTCAGACATCTTGCACCCACACACATGATTTGCACAATGAATTTCTTCTCCTTATATAGGTTTATCCTTTTTCAATACAATACCATGAGCCTTCTTCAAAAGACGGCGCCTTTTTTCTACTTCATGAGTCAAACCAATACCATGAGTCTTCAATACCACGGGCCCCTGGATTTGCACTTTTTGAGCGCTTTTGCCCATACGCGACTTGGAACGTTCTTTTCCGCGTGCATACGCGACTTGCCTTAGACAGATCCGCGTATTCATAGAGACATACTCTTTTCATCATACTTTGAGCACATTCTGAATTCTTTTCTTCATTGCCTTCTGTACACACTGTAGATACATCATATTTTCTTCATCAAGAACATATTCTAGCAAGCACAACTTTATCAAGTAAGTTGCCATCATCTTTATCAAGTGGGTTTCCTTTCAGGGACAATGCTCAGCATCATATTACATCATATCACATCAGATTTACATCATTTACCAAGTCCATCAAGTCAAGAATAACTTCATCAGGTGGTTTGCCATCAAGGACAACACATGTCAACAGTCGCATGTCTTCATCTTCATTTAGTGGGTTGCCATCAAGGACAACATTCTGCATCATATTTCCAACATCATGGGAAGGATGAATGGTCGGGATGTAATTGGGGATCGCAATCGGAGGTCGGAGAAGAAGGCTTGCGATCAATCGGGGTTACAACATGAGTGTTGCGATTGCGATCGGGCAGGGGGCTGCGATTAGCGCTCCATCGTTGGATCTTCGCGGAAGATCAACGGTCGGGAACGCACCGCGGGACTTACGTTATAAACAAATCGCATCGGGGTTTTTGGAGTTTACAAAGGAAATGCGCCCGCTGACAGCTCCGATTGCGATAAGCGCTTTGGACTTAAGCGCTTGGTCCCAGCGCGGGGGCATGTGGGGCGAAGTGGTTAAGGGGCTAGCGGAAAGGGGCTTAGGCCTATAATAAGGTCGAAAAGAGGGTTTTGGCCCATTTCAATGTAATTTGAGGGCCGGGGAAGGGTAACGATAGAGGAATAAGGGAGGAAAATGGCCATCAAAGGGGTAAGGGTAGAATTTGAAGGGGAACTTGAGGGGATTTGAAAGGTAAGAAGGGGAATAGAAGGGGAAACAAAATAGAATCCAAGTGGGGGGGGTGAAATAAGAGGGAATAAGAGGCCCTTTGGGCATTTCTTCACAAATAGAGAGGCTTTATAATAGGAATCAGCAGAGGGGAATTTATCAAAGGATAAAAGACACATGGAGGCTTCAAGGAGACTATGTTTTCAGAGGAAATGCATTCCTTGAAGGCTCAAAAACAATTTAGCCCCCGTTTGCTTGCCAAAAAATTTATAGGGGGGGCTAACACCATCAAAATTACAAATATCTATCTTTGGAATATGGTGGGTCTTAAATCCAACATTAGAGTCTATGAAATCACAATTAACATTTCTTTTGTTCTCATCATGAGTTTCCTCTGCTACATTTTTTCCATTAGAAAGCTTTTCATGTAGCAACTTTTCCAAACCTTCCTTCAAACATTTCATGTCTTTCTTCAAATCTTCCATGTTGCTTTATATACCATCCATCTTAGCTTCCATGCCATTATTCAAACCATCCATCTTAGCTTCCATGCCTTTCTTCAAACCATCCATGTTGCCTTCTATACCATCCATCTTAACTTCCACACCATCCATCTTAGCTTCCTTGCCATTCTTCAAACCATCCATCTTAGCTTCCATGCCTTTCTTCAAACGATCCATTTCATTCTTTGTGAGAAATTTGTTACCTCATGTATCTTATATAATTATATATATTGTACTTATTTTTCTTAGGGCTTAATGGTGTTGAATTATTTTTAGGAGGCATTTTAGAACCCAATAATGATATCTATGCTTAAATATGCCCTTGGAATCACTTCAAACTGATTTTTCAAACAAGACTTATGCAATTTTTTTTAAATGCACACCTTTTTCTTTCTTTTTAGGAGCTCTATATTGAAACTGATGTATCTATGTAATTTCGGATCCCCAATATTTTATATTCAGTCATTTATTAGCCCTATGAATATTCTTTCCAACTACATAGGTCAGATCTGATTTGGATTCTTCAGGACAAAGTTATGCCCAATCTCCCACAATGACCTAATTATGGACTGGTTCAGTAGATCGAACTTGTACGACATACCACGTATCACTGTTTCCTCCTTCGGCTCTAAAATTGATACACAGGAAACAACAGTCTATTTAATTTCGACCACTTATTACAGAATTCCAATCCGATGCTTAGATAGAGAGTTATGATGATTTTCCCAAGGCAACCTCTTTGAGATGAAATTCAGGAGCCTGCAAAAACCCTAACTTCCACAGATCATATCTCTGAAAATATTGCGAATAAAGATCTGAAAATTTTCCACGAAGTTATTCTAGATTTCGGCGCAAATGGATTTTGTTTGTAGCTTTTGAACCTTCATAGAAAAATTTTTATAGTGAAAATTCCATGATGACCTGTTTGAAGAAGCGAAACCCTAGAATCCAAAGCTCTGATACCAAATATTATGAGACCAACTCCCAAAATAGAAGAAAAGAGAGATCAATCCCTTAGAAATCAACCACTTCGAGGGGGAAACCTCATTTAAATTAAATAAATGAACAATTCTTAGATGACACGAATGAAAAAACCTTCTTTCTATATATAGGAGTCCATGGGGTCACAATATAATCCTAGCCGACCTAATGATAATAATGTAAGGGCATAATAATAACAATATGGGGAATATATGGGTACAAAAATAAAAATAAGGGGTTACACTAACAAGAATAAGGGACTAAATTAGTAATATAGGGCCCTAACATGATATTAGAGCGAAAATTCTTGAGTTCGAAACACACCCAACTCGCATTATTGGGAGATTGTTGGACATTGGGTTTATCGCTCCCTGTGTGTTTCATGAGATGGACTAAATACCTGTTGTGGATACTAAATATGGAGATTGTAGTGAAGACTAATGCCTGCGGGTTTTGGTATAATGACAATCATGTTTCCAATAGACGTGACTACCTATTCATGGTAGTTCACAAGTTCAACAACATGTGGTGTTATGATGCCCCGTAAATATATCATAAGTGGGAAATAAGCAAAAAAAATGTTCTTTGGACATGTCCGGGTGCACTTTGGGATACGAAGGAGCATCATTTCAAAGAGAGAGACAATATTTATCAATGCATTCTCGGACTACATTGTGGGAGAATATGGACATGAATTTGAAAATATCTAAATCATTCCATCCATGAACGGATGGGAAAACATAAGTAGTCAATGGGACTTTGGTGCGACTTACGAGGGGATACAATCGAAGCATCCGAATACTTGTGATGGAAATGTGGTATGTATACAACATTTTTTCAACAAAGCAATCCACACTTATACAAGAAATTCCCCCAATTGAAACCTGTTTTGGATATTTTCCACCTTCACCTTTGTATATTGCATATGGGAAGCAAGGAGTGAGGGAATTCTTACAAAAGATGCCTTTAGGGTTGAAAATTTTATAGATAAGATCAAGTAGATAAATTTACGGGTAAAAGGATAATTTAGAAGTTTTAGGAGAAGTATAAGGCCAAAAATCATTAGCACAAAATAGAGAAATCGTTCGAGGTGAAAGATAAAGTATGGTTGTAGTTGAACAAGGAGAGGCTAAAGGGGCCTCGGTGAGAAAATAAAGGTATTGAGGTATGGTACATTTGAGATATTGTAAAAGGTAGGTGATAATTCCTATTGACTCAATTTACCACCATATATGCACATTTACTTATTTGTGAATCTAGAGAACATAAAAAATATATGAGCCTTCTATGCTAGATCTGAAATAGTAACATGTCCTACCTTCTGTGGAGGATTTTGCACTAGATGCTTCGAAAGAGTTGATAGAAGTTACAATTTTACGGAAGAGGTATAATAACACAAGATAGGGACAACATGAAATTTGGAATATTGGGTTGAAAGGAAAAATTCAGAGCAAAGTTGAATGGTACACCGGAGAGAAGGTTGAGGAAAAAATTCTCTCACATCATTCAATAGAAGCTTTTGGGGACCAAAATCCTCCCAAAATGGGTAGGTGTAATTCATATTGGATCATTATATATTTTTTCATCCATATTGATGCTTTCATAGTGGAAACAATGGAGGAATTAGCTCATGAGGCCATTTTTACAAGCGACACCCGAGTTTGGAAAAACGAGGTCCGAAACCTTCCGAGAGTATTTTGAGGCATCATAAGAATTTTTTTTTGGGGGTAAAAAATTTGTTGTTTTAGGATATTAACTTTTCATGTTATTACGCACACAAATATATATTTCCAACGGTGCAAGAAATGTGTTAATTTAAATCTATATGCGAGAATTATGCCACTCGGATGTTGACCTTCCCTGGTTTCACCACCATGGTTCGAGAGGATGCAACATTATCCCCCCATTATGCATGAAAAATCATCTAGCCATGCGATTATGGTGTAAAATAATCTAGAAGAGTCTATATTGTAACTATGGTTAAGATTTGAGGTAGTCAAACCTAACCATTAGTGGGCTATCGAGTTGTGTTATAACCTGGCCACTAAGAGGAAAAGGGATTCCATTATTTCGAGTGCATTTTTTCCATAGATAAGAAAAAAATAGCCAAGAGAGATGGGAGGTAGAGCACACATAGAAAATTTATGCAATGTAGTACCCCACGGGCCACACACCATACTTCTTTGTACTTGCAACCATATTTCCGGATAGAGAAAGAGAGCAGAGCGACCTCACCTTCCAGCTGGGTTTTTCTCACGAAAGGGTTTCCCAAAGAAAGTGTTGTGTCTTATGTGTGTGTGATATTTTATTTTTTCCTGTTCTCTATTTTCTCGCATAATTTCCATTCACATGCATGCACTATTTATAGTAAAAATGTACACATCTAGAAACTTAATAAATTTGTAATAGTGTAGAATTTCATATTTTAAGCATGATATTATCGGATTTGATGTGAAAAACTATCCAATGGAATATCGACGGAAATTTATGGATCATATTGGTATTAGAGCAAGTTTCTTTGGTATTTTTTGAATATTTGCGAGGGGATCTAGATCAACGTGGCCGAAAATCATGAAACCCTAATCATGGGTCGACAAATCTATGAATGACCCTTGTGATCATGTAGAGGTGAGATTTTTGCCACTGGAACAACAAGTCACAAATAAAAATCATAATGTAAACCTCCTCATGGTGGCCACTGAGCAATAAGCTTGGGATATTTGGAGAATATGAGGGTCCAAATGTAGAGGACAAATCGGAAGGGGGGATCAAGAGATTAGGAAGAAATGGAGAACCGACTCAAGAAAAAACTTGGAAAAATATCAATCCAATTTGAGAATCGTGAATAAATCCCCGTCCCTATTTAAAATGGAAGAAAAATTTGATATCAAGTATTATCACGATGTTATTGGTACTATGGAGATAAATCATCTGGTTGAAAAAACATGGAAGTTTATTTTATCATCCATGAAATTGAGGAAGGACAAAAAAATTTCATTTGTGTGACTAGAATTAGAGGGCGATCCACTAACTTGGTGGGAGAACCACACGGAGACCCTAAGGTTGAATGGAGAGCCTCTAGTGACTATGTGGGAGGACTTCAAAATCCTCATTAAGTCGCAATTTTATCCTATTGTGTATGTAGAGGACCAATGGATCCGGTGGCACTACTTCGAGAAAAGGGTCGGGCCAAAGCATGTAGGATTCCACCATAGAGGTAAAAGATATGGCCATAATGTTGGGTATCTCCTTGAAGAACCCATATTTACTCCTCAAGTATTTTTAGGGTTTGCACCTCCATCTCTCGGGAGCAAATGATTTTTTTTCGAGCCCAAAGTTGCGTACATGAACAGAGTACCATAGAACATAGGCCCCAAGAGAGAGAAATCAAGTGGATTGAAGCGGAAGGAGTAAGATGATGCTTCTATGGAGGTGAAAAATAAGAAAAAAAGGGGTAAAATATAAAAATATGACAACCACATCACACCCGGTTCAAAGATCCTAGCAACCACTACAACATTTATGGCCATAGAGAGGGGAAGTGTTGGAAGTTGCATCCGATGTAGAAATTATGATGTATATTTGCAATCGCTCATGAAATTTTAATCAAAATCACAAGACAAAAAACCTACTCAATTTCCCCCAGTGGAATTAAATTCACAATTAGAACACCCATCACAAACATGCAATGAGAAATAACACAAATGCACACAATATTTTTCCAAGGAAAAAAAATACTCTAAAAAACCGCTTTGCATGCTTGCATTAATTTGATGAATAGATATGTATTACAATTTCTTTGTTGAATTGAGGACGCTCGCAAGTGAATAAGCTATCTCTCTATTCACTAAGAATATTTGACCCATAATTTTTTCAATTTATACCTCTTCTTGAGCCCCTATTTCCTTACGTAATTCTTGAGATATTAGGCCCCTATTATTTAGCAAATTCCTCCAAAATGCTTATGCAATTCCCAAGGTTGATTATCCGATTGCATGCAACACTTGTAAACTCAATACTAGTCTACAACTAATGTTACACTGGCTTGGAATCTCCACCACCATTGGGGAACTCGAATTATCTACACACACTAGCTATTTTGGGACGATTGATATGTTAACCAAATGAAAATTTAGTTTGACTGAGTCCCACTACAAAAGCGACCTTCCATTAGTTCCTCCAACAATTAGAACTAGTTTAACTAAAAAAAACTTGAAATAACTTACCTTGATTGCTACAAATAAGAAATCACACATGACTAAATAAACTCTAAATTATCTAACTCAAATTTACTAAGCTAATTGGGTGAGAAGAGACGCAATTTCAGACAAGTTAACTACATCCAAGTTGTCAATTGATGTGGAAATTTTTTATTTTCTCAATTTAATCAAGGCAAAATCAATTTGATAATTTCTTCTGCATTTTTTCAACACTCCTCTCAACAAGAAATGGATTATTAACCACCCCTATCCTACACCGTGGAACATATTGCATGCAACACCTCTTGTTGTTGTTATTAATACTTCAACATTTGAAACTAAGAAGCATAAAAAAAACACTAGATCAACTATGTCTGCAATTGTCTACTAAGAAAAAATGTGATGTTTGTTGGCTTTGCTATTGAGGCTCCCGCTCTACTATCAACACTCCTCATGATCCGAAGTATCCGATTAACACCGATACTCATGATATTGAATATTTTGGGCCCCCTGTAGAAAGGTAATAATCCATGAGGAGAATGCCTCAATTGACCCCACCCAAATTTCTACAACTCTTAGAATAATGATCTACATCACTCCACCTCACTCTTGGAGGTATATATGCATGTACTCCCTCTACCCACTGGGCTCATATTCTCCCCATACTGGGAGGTCTCTAATTTCATTGGATGTATCCACCTTTCCTCTCCATTTTTTGGTTGATCCACAATTTCTTGAGGCTCCTACCGAGGCTCCATTTTGAGAGGTCTATTCTCGCTTCCCTCACAACCACCACATCACTTTCTCCTAATCAAAATTTACATCCTGTTCACACAAGTGTCATTCTAAGGGATGTAAAGTACACATGGTAGTTGTGAGGATTTTCTAGGTAACCCACAAATACCCTCAATTCTATTGACGACTCAAGCTTCTTCCTTGAATATTTGGAGACATGGAAGTAAAAAAAAGGCTCCAAAAAGATTGAAGTGAAACACTGATGCAGGGAGCATCAAGACCTTTTTTCTCCATTTGTAAATATGGGGTGTGATAATATTAATTTGTAAATATGGGGTGTGATGATTTTTAATATTTTATTAATTAATTTAAATTAAATAGGAGAAGGTGAGGATTTATGTAAATATCTTTTTATTAATAAAAGGATATGAGGAAATTTAATAAATTGAAGGATTTTAGGGATAAAAACCTATCCTTTAGGGATGTTGAGAGATTTAGGGGTTGTTGAGGATTTTAAGGGATTGAGCATTTAATGTAATGATTTTTTAAAAATTGTATAAATAGGAGGGCTTTTTGGAGAGAAAAAAACATTGAGAATAGTGAGAGGAGTAGAGAGCTGGTTTGGAATAACCAAGGCTGTAAGCCTTTGGTAAATTTGTAAGGGCCATCAATTTGGAATATCAGGCCAAATAAAATTTGTAAGTATTTATTTGCATTTGTTAATGTAAAAACAGTGTGTTTCAAAATTGTGGGGTTCGATTCATTAAATGGTGGATATTTGAATATATGTTTCATATAAATTGGTTATGAAGACATCGAATTGAACGCTGGGTGAATAATTGTTTGTTTTATATAAAATTGTGTGGATCGTGGGATAAATGGTAATCGGTAATTTTGAGTTGAAAACTGTGATCGTTGAACGTAAGAAGCATTAGATCCTGTGTGAATAAGGTCAGTGGTTTATTGTTGAATTCGGTGAATGTGGTGTTCTCAATTTAAGCAGTGCCAGAAACCTGTAGAATCGATAACGAATCAATAATCTTCCAGTAGTATCAGTAAAAATACTTCAATGTTAATTAATTAATGTGTGAAGTCATTAGACTGCGCCTTTATTGAAATTGTGGAGTTAAAAGCGATCATAATGGATCGACTTCAAGGAGACAGTATTCTGTGTATGTAAATTGCCAGCAATGAGGGCGCTATTGCATGTTTTGTGGTTGAACTGCAGGTTGTTGAATAGCAAATTGTGAATAAAATAGTGATGATACAATCACTGTGTATTTGTTCCCATACAAACGATGGATCAGAATTGAAGAATTGATAGGCGCAAATACAAAACGGCCAGTATGTGCGGTGCAGAGTTATAATTGCAGTGGAGTACACTTTGTATAAAATCTTTGCCACAAATATTGTGAGGAATGTTGAATGAGAACGAGTTTTATTTCTGAGTTATGTTGGGCGCAGGTGAAGGTTTTAAAATCTCTGTTTGAAATAGAAAGGACGCAGATTTGAAATAAACTAGTGACAGCGTTTCCAATATTCATGAAATTCGAACCTTGCTTTTGTGTTAATACTGATATTGAATGAGCTGAAGCGCAGGTTAAATGGTCGATGTATGAACTGGATATAGAAATCGATGCAATAGAAAGTGTATCCATTCTGCTTAAATGTGGTAATACACAGTATTCAACAGTGCAACAAGTGAAGAGTTAAGTCGAAGGCAGAAGCGAGATTTTGGTTTGCAATGAAATGTTTTACGATGGCAAGTAAAACAAATGGAATGGATGACATTCTAATTAATAAATGAAGTGATGATTTTTATGCGCATGGTTAATATCATTTGGTTCTGAAATCATATTGTAGAAGTTTTTATGAATTGATAGCGCAGAGAGTTTGTTATTGTTGATGAAGTTGCATAGTTTGTTGATGAATTGATAGCGCAGAGTTGAAGAGCAGGTCCGATCTACATTGATGATAAATGCAGAGTTGAAAAGCAGGACCGAAAGGTAAGTACGTTGGATTGTGAAAGCTTTCATTGTTAGTTGTCAAGCAAATGAACCAATGGGGTTATATTTATAGATTGAATATCAGGGCGCAATCTATAATGAGTGATATGGGATTGTTTGCTTTCAAATGATTTAATCATAGAGAAATGGTAATGAACCCAAGGGCGCTTTTGATTTTGAATATGAAGTCCGCTTTTAAAAGGGTTTGACTTTGTAACTGAATGGTTGAACTTTTGTGTAAAGAGTTGGGTTTTATAAAAGCTCTATGAAATGCAAACAAGATGTGATGAAAGTGTGTAAGTTGGAATGATAATTATGAAGAAAATTTTGGGATGGTGTGTAATGGTTTCATAACCATTGTTGTTTGTTCAAAGAAGCTTTCATATAGATGATGAAATTGCCATGTATTGACAAGAAGAGGAGGCGCATGCTTGTACATGTATGAGTGTTTAATGATCCTGGGTATGGCAAGCTCTATGCTTGCGTCAAACACATCTAACTTTCTACTCAAGAAATCCTCATCTAGTGTAATAATTCCAAAAATACAATGAGGACTCCATTTCTGCAAATATTGTGCTGTGTTGCATGCCTCTTCCCATGAATGCAGTGGTAGGCCTTGGTCATGCAACATCTCCCTTGCTGCTCCCACAATGTTGTGGTTCTTTCTCTCAGCCACCCCATTCTTCTATGGGTTATGGGGTGCTGCCAACTCTTGTCAAATGCCTTCTTTTGCAATTTTTTTTTTTTTTTTTGAGTTCATTCGACGTTGTATACATCCTTTGTATACATCCTCGCTGCTCAAGTACTCCTTTAGGAGGCTTTATGTGTTGCATAATCTTCAAGGTGACATGATGCAAACAACCATGTCTTCTATGTCAAATTTCATCGACATCGCGACCTTGCACTTTCTCCACCTTAGTGATGAATGGAAAAGAAGTCTTCCACATTAGTTGATAATAAAGTCTCTTCATACAAACCCACATCTAATTCACCCGTCCTATGGATATGTGCCCAGGAATACCTTTCTCCTTTCTCGAATATCACATCATAACGACGATCTTCCAAAATGCAACATATATGAGATTTTTCTTTAGGCCTAATGAACATGAAATCCTTGAACCTCAAAGGGTTCCCAACCCTCTCGAAAGGTGTCTATACCAACTCGGTAATGTAGTACCTTTTCATCGCCCCCCAACTCAATGTGCATCTACAAATATTTCTCCCTCTAGGTCAATGAAACAATCTATACACCATGTCATGTGGAACAATGCAATCGAGTCCAAGAACCATGTGCTCCCCCCATCACCGTGTTAGCCATGCATGCAATAAGGATAAATTCAAGATCAAACTACAGAAGCCAAAGCTTCACTCTCTCTACCCCACTGAGTTCTTATTGTTCAAAATTTTGTGTGGACACTTCATGGAATAGTGCCCGAATTAATGAAAATTGAACCATTTTATTTCCGTAAGAATCGTTCTTCTTCCCCACTTCTCAATGGATTCTAGTTTAGATTGTGAATTATTCCCTTTCCTTCTTCCCTCTTCAACCAATGCAAATTTTTCTTCATCCTCTCCTTCGATGAAGTCCCATCTTTGGAATTTCACCTTATTTCCCCTCCTATATGAAATCAAACCAAAACACATTCCCAATTTGGTAGTTTCTCCCCCCATTCACCGACTCTTTGTAGCTATGTGCTCTGGGAAGGCCTAGAAGGGCTAGGCTTACCAAGCCATCTTCTACAAAAATTAAACCAACCCCACCAAGTTCATCAAAATTGTGTGAGCCTACTTAGACATCGCAATGGTGTCATTCTTCTCAGATTTTGATACTTCAAAGTTTATCCTTGAGCGTCGCTCTCGTGGTCACTACTATTCTTGAAAATATGTTTAACATTTTCCACATTGCAACAAATTTTCTTTCCCATGGATATTTGAGACAATGTGATATCGTACTCCCTACAATATTATTATCCTAACCTTGGCTACATCTTTCTTCCATTGAGCTAGGTTATGGGCATTAGGATTCTGTGGTTTTGCAACATCTATCTTGATGTATTATAGAAATCCATTTTCATCCAATACCGCCCATGCAATGAAATTAGAGCTACTTTCCAAGACATACTCTAGCCTCAACATGTTGGAAGGTCATATTCCCAACTCTACATATCCCACACACTAAACTCGTAAATTCTATCCTCTTGAGAAAATCAAAATTCCTTCTCTAATGAAGTATACTATGATACCATGGTAAATTATGATGTATATTTACAACTTCTCATGAAATTTAATCAGAATCACAAGACACAAACCTACTCCACTTCTTTTTAAGTGAATTCAATTCAAAATTTAGAACATCAATAAAAAATGCAATGAGAAATAACATAATGCCAATGCTTTTATAGGGGAAATAATTTTTCTAAAAACCCCTTTTCTTTGCTTTCATTAATTTGATGTGAATAGATGTATTACAATTGCTTTGATCAACCGAGCACAACGTGCAAGTGAATAATCTATCCTCTTCTCACTCAGGTTATGACCCAAACTTTGTCAATTTATTCCTATGCTCGAGCCCCTGCTCTCCTTGCGCAATTCTTGAGGAATGAGGCCCATTTATTCAGAAATTACTCCAAAATGGTTGCACAATTCCCAAGGTTGATTATATGAATAAATGCAACACTTTTACACTCAAGAATAGTATAGTATTGATGTTACACTTCCTTGAATCACTACCACCGGGGAACTCAAATTCTCACATGCACTAATTACTTTGGGTCGATTAACGCTAACTAGATGATCATTAAGTTTGATTCAAGTCCCATCGCATAATTGACCTTCCACTAGTTCCTCCAATGGTTAGAAATATTTTTATTTAAAACAAATTGAAATAACCGAATTCTTGATTGCTACAAATTAGCAATCACACATGATTAACCGAAATCTAAGTCCTCTAACTCAAATTCTACCGCACTAACGAGTGATAAGATCCATGTCACACAAGTTAACCGCATCCAAGTTGTTTTCTGGTGTGGAAATTTGAATTTTCTTAATTTAATAAGGCAAAATCAAATTGAGAATTTCTTGCTACATTTTTCAATACATAGAGTTGAACCTAAATAAAAAAGATAGATAATAATAAGAATAATCTCATGGCCATTGATTCAGAAACCAAGTTGAAATAAATCATATGTGTGGATGATAAGATTGTTTTACGTCAAGACAAAAGGAGGTGAATTTGAGTATCCTTTAGCAACAGGAGAGAAATAAATGAACAAACTCTTCCATATAAAGATATATGTCAAGAATACAAACATTGATTCTTTGTTTGACTTAGGATCACTAAAATCTCAATGGCTGCAGCTAATCAAGAATTTGGGGCTACACCTTTCTCAATATCCAAAACCCATATCCATTGGGATGGGTAAATAAGGATGTGAGCTAAAGGTAAAAACTAAGAAAATTAGAATTGTCATCATCATGGATTTTATTGATGACGTAGAACTAGATGTGGTTTCCATTGATCTATGTGTACTCGTTTTTGAAGTCCCTTACATGTAGATGTGAGATTCAATATACATAAAGAGAGCTGCAAATTACCTAGGCTCGTAGAAGGATGGAAAATTTTTTCATCATAAATGCACACAAAGGCAAGTAAAAAATTTCTATACTAAGATCCAACCATGCCAAGAAATTCAATAGTTCCAACATGAAGTATGTTTTATTGTTTTTAAGAGAAAGTCACTATAAAAGAGTTAGCAGGAGGCAAGGCATCCCTAAAAGGGTGAATGTAAAATAGAAACAAAAACTAGAAGAGTTTCCACATACATATAATGATGTGTTCGAGAGCTTAAAGGACTACCACCTAAGAGGGAAGTGGAACACAAGATCCAACGTTTTTAACTCCCATTGCAAACAATGGGTTGTATAGGAAGTATGTTATAAAAAGAACGTGAGGTGAAGAAACAATTGCAATCACGTTGGAATAGGGTGTGTCATTTGAATGAGGTCATCACCATAATACCCATCCTCATTGTGTTAAATAAGGATGGGACTTGGTGGATGTGTATATATTACGGCATTGAAAAAATCATGCTCAATAAAGATACTCCACTTCCCAAGATAGATGATATATTGGATCAATTGTAGAAATAAAAGTACTTAACCGAGCTAGACTTGTCCTGATATCATTAGGTTTGAGTAAAAAGAATAATATACCTAGAATACCACCTTCAAAACTAGGAAAGATTTATATGAGTGGTTAGTAATGCCATTTTCCCTATGTAATGCAACAACTATGTTTATGATATTAATGAATGATGCATTTCTCCCTTTTATAGATTCATTTATTATCGACTATTTGGATTATATACTAGCATACAATGCTAAATGGGAGGAGCACATTTCACATTTGAAACAGTCCTGTAGACTTTAAAAGCACCAATTAATGAAATATCAGATAAAGAGTTCACAACAATATTTGGTATCTTAGGTGTGTATAGTTACAGAGATGAAGATAGATCCCTGGGAAGATGGAGGCCCGTTAATCAAGGCTATCATTGATGTCAATATGGAATTGACCGAGATGTCAATATTGTTGAGATGTCTAGTACCGTGGCGATGTTATGACTCTTATTCGACAAGGATGCCATCAATGAAGAGGTCAACCCATGAAGTTGTCAAACCACTAAGGAAGAAGTCCTAAGAAGTCTTTGAACTAGCAATAATGTTGCATGTGCCTTAATGATCTAGACCTTAACCCTGATGACATATGGAGCTACACACTTGATGATTTCATACACTAAATGAATAGCCACAATTGGTGATGGCACTTCGATGAAGGTTGAAAGACTAGATGATAACATGGAGGATATCATTTGATGGTTGGAAGACTATTTGAAGTTATCCTAATGATTCTACACTATAACATATCACCGCACAATTATGTGATGAAATGGATAGTACACTCATTTTTGGACGCTATCATGATTACTTGGATGACCTACATGTTCCTATGATGATGATGAGCCAAATAATGGGAGAAGACAAACAATGGAGAATCCAAACAAAGAAGCCATATTCTCCTAATCATCTTCTCGTGACTAAAGATTTCAGAAGCACTACAAAGAAAATAAATTTGGACAACTTGGAGGCATCCTTTCCAAATGAACTTATCACATCCTTAAAGAGGAATTTTTCCTCTTTCTAACGAGCCCTTACTTGCCCTCAAATTACCAATAGTTTGTGAGAAAATTTAATTTTTAGGTTGAAAAATATATATTTTTTGCCTAACCGACTTGTGTCGACTGTATGCTCATACTTCTTCACCCAACCAATGTGTCTATTCATCATAGGTCAAACCCCGTATAAATAAGACATCCAACACTCCATTTTTTATCATCAATTTGGTGCAAATTTCGCAGAAAATTTTCAATGAAGATAAGAACCCGCAGCATACGCACTTCACAAGGAGGCCATGGAGGAATATTTATGTTTGGGTTACCTCTCTAAAAATATCGGACCTGCAATTAAGTCTTGAGACCTTAAATTGGAAATCACCTATTCCTTGGATCTATGAGGGTCTTCACAATTTATGACAGCTCTGTGGAGAAATGTCATATTGGCCGAACAATCCTATATATACTTATATATACATCAAAACCGTAGGATCGTAATTCACCTGACAAGGCTTGTGTTCAACAAACCTTGTTGTTGGGAGGAACTCACAACGATATACCTTTGTAACCTTCGATTTCAGAGACCTTACCTATTGCATCCCATGTTGGGTGCTCAAACCTTATAGTTTTTAATGTTCCCACTTAGCCTTAGCTAAGAGAACATTCAATTTTGTTTTAATTTATGTTTCATGAATAAATGAATAAAGAGGACATGTAAAACTCCCTAAAGTCCTAATAAATCAATTCCATGAACAAAGACAACCAGGGCCATGGGGTCAATCATTTGCAAGTATGAAAGAGGTTTGAGCTTAAATACCGGGTCAACCTTGAACAAATCAACAACGTTGTCTAGGTTCATCGTATCTCCAAAAGGGATAGCACGCTCTCTTAAGGAAGCCTCTCATGTGAAAAGGATAACTCATCAAGATGGTTTAGGGTTTCCAGTGATTTCTCATCTTATAAAAGGAGAGGGAGGGCAGCAAGAGAAGCTGCTGGTTGATCGATCATATTTCCGAGCATTTTTCTGCTGACAAATACCATTCTCTCGTATTTTAGTGGAGGATTGTATCTAGAATTCTATGTAGGGATTTCACTCTTTCCCTTGAGGATTCAAGGAGGAAAGTTTGCTGAATTGAACCACTATCAAGCTTGAGGCCAAGCTCCATCTACATTACAACGTTTCTCATCTTGAGGGTTGAGTCAGTTTCGTGAGTTGCACTATGGGAGTCTAGATCTCGCAGATCTAGTGTATTTTTGGGAGCCTCTCCCTCATGGAAGGTGTTCGTAACCTCCGAAAGAGTGTCTCTGCTTCTTGTACTTCAGATCTGAAATTTTATAGTAGTTTTCATGTCATTTGAGCTACAAGAATAAGTTCTATTGAGTAAACTCAAGTATTTCTATACATGAGGGTTTACATGGTGTCTTGCTCATAGTTTAGATCGTGAGACCCTTGTGCTGGCTTGACTTCCACTTAGTGATCCATGGATTAGCTTGCTGATCCATGTTATATTTAGATCTAATCCATTGTAATGAAATTTTATATTCAGAAATTTACAAAGCAGTTAGCTTCGTATCCGCATCTTGTTTCTTGGATCTACTCTTATTCATGCATGCTTTGTCACCCAAGTGGATCTTGAAGAGAAAACTAAGGCTTCAGATTCATATATATCTAATGTTTCATCCCCAGATCTTTCCTAGATCTTATTTGTAACTTCTAGTTGCTAAAGCTCTTCAAAAAATAACGATTGTTGAATCATTTCGCAAATATACTTGTGTTCTCGCTCTCCTTTATGAAGATTTATCGCCGTATTGACTCATGCATTCTACTCGTAGATAACAAAGGACTTTATCATAATGCTGATTTGCTACTGTATGACTGAAATATAAGTCTCCTTTCTGATCCTCTAAAATTCAAGCTAAATCACAGCACTCAAGTAGTGCTTGCAATTTGTTGGTGCCCCTTCCTCTTTGGGTGATTTTTAGCTAGTCATGTTTTTCTTGGGAGATCTCGTTTTAATGAGTCTAAACTAATTTTTTTTTTTATAAACTCCATATATAAGTCTCATATATAATAAATAAGAGGAACCAAGTCCTGATCTCGTTATTTTACGCTACTTATACAACGTTTCGTTGAGCACCCTTGCTGAATTTCGAAAAAGGATCATTACAGCTGGGTATCGTAGCCCACCTTGGCACAACCTCGTGCTTACCATTGGAGCACCAACATGCTACACTCCAAATAAGAGGATACTCCCACTAAGAGGAGAGAGTAGGTACCAAATTAGAAGTCACAAAAATTATGACCCCACCACCGATGGCCCCGATAAGGGCCGCACAGGGGAAAGGCCCCGAATCTCGTGAATGATAAGGATAAGGAAGCAGAGGAGTTTGAAAAAAATCTCTTTGGAGAATATGCAAGATCTTTCCAAGGAGATAAAAGAGAGATGAGGGTGGATAGAATGAGGGAGTCCTTCTGAGATTTAATCAAGGAGAAATTTTTGAAATGTCTCATTATGGAACCGGTCAACTCCGTGAGCTTGCCACAAGGCCCACAAGCCTCCCAACGCTCTACTATGCCTACCTTCTTGGCTGTAGAGAGGAGGGACCACAAGATCCAACCTCCCCGGGAAGGTTACTTATGGAATATGAATCACAAAGTCGTAGGTCTGGCTGGATAACTTGAGCTTTCTGGGTTACTTCTTTAAGCATCCAAGACTGGAGGAGGCCATGGCAAGTAGACAAGAGATGGAGGTTTCTTTCAAGGGAGGCACCATACTATGGGCAAGTTCCTTTTGCCCCCAAGTTCGATGGAACATCCACTTGTTCTGCCAAAGCATGGGTGGAAAATTGGACATCTATTTCCAATTGAATGTGCTCCCAAGTAGAGCCATCAAGATTTCTCAGACCGCATTTTGGAGGGTGTGAAGCCCACAACTGTGGTTCCATGAATATTCACTCTTTGGGACACAAAAATGTGTCTACATATGCTGAGTTCACTAGAATACTACTAAGAGAGATTTGATCGAAAGGATCCGTAGGCACTCTTTGGCAAGCTTGGCAAAGCCGGGCGGGACAGAGATGCAAGAGGCTCATATCTCTCGAATTCCCGAGATTGTCGCAATGGTCCCGATCTATCTGTCGTAAGGAGAGTCTACATGTTCATTGATGGCCTGGAGGAACCTTGCATGGTCAAGCTGAGCCCACTTCTAAAGCCCACACTTTACATGATGGCTGAGAGAGCTTGAGATTCAAGATGCTCACAGACAAAAGGCAATCTTCCTTGCTGTGCCCCCACTTTCAAGGGAAGAAGGAAAGTTTCTCCACCCAAGAGAGTCATTGAAGAAACCTTCTGACTTTGATTCCAGCAGTGGAAGCTGGAGGAAGAGATTGTGCTCTCACCACTGCTTGCTGGCACTAAGACAGATGCTCAAACGTGAAGACACACCATGGTGAATCTTCCTGTGACTTTGAGGAGAAATATGTAAATCAAGGATCCAGGAGGGGTCTGCCACAACACCGTGATATAAGAGATAAAGATCAATCACCATCCAGAGGAAGAGGAGCCTTGTTCACCATGGGATCTTGCTCCTTGAGAGGACAGTGTCAAGTACTTGAACTGGGAGGTGCTCAATCCATGAATCCAGGAGAACAGCTCTCAGCTGAGCAGCAGTCATCATAAACTGCTGATGCTCACCTGAGGCAGGAGTGGAGAGGAAACCCAATCAAGACTTTTGATGGCTTTCTGCTTTGGTCCAGAGAGAACCACGAGCCAAGGATGAGAAGTCCATCACTTTCCACACTGGCAGATTCACGCCTCTTGTGACCATTTCTTTGTAGTTGATGACACATACAACTAATATCATCTGGTTTCCAATGGCTGATTATCTGGGGGAAGTACACACCCAAACATTGGAAGGCCTGTAAAATGAGTGGTAATTGAAGATGGAAACCACACACTCATATACAACACACTATCTCCACCTGACAAGTCCCAATACAACAATAGAGATGATTTAAAAAGCAGCAAGATCTATGTTCCTCTATTTGGTGTTTGCAGAGGATGCTGCATGGTACCACGCCCTGCTGCAAGCCATTTAATTCCATTGGATTCTCAATCACAGAAGCCCTTGCAAAGTGTCATCACATGGGACCACAAGATTTGAGAAAGAAAGAGAAAGCCACAACGTTATGGGAGGAAGCAGTGGAGAGATCAGCCTCCAGCAGAAACAATTTGCATGTGAAGTGGTTGTCAAAGAAGAATCAAGGCATCACTATGATGCATCAAAGAGGGACTGTCTCTGGCTTCAGCTATGTGATCTATTGATATTCCAACTCCTTGTGGAGTAGACTCAAAGATCTACACAATGAGATGATATTAGATGCATGATGAAGCAAGGGGAGGCTATGTGGGTCCATGAAGGGGTCATCTATCATCTTGGTAAAGTATTATTGTCTCAAGCCTCCAAGCTTAAGCAAGAGATACTACATAGAGCACACAAAGAGTTCCTTTCTAGCTATATGTAGTCGCAAAGATCAGAATTTTCTAATCATGGAGGAGTTTTGATCGGGAGGGCATGAAGGAGGAACTACATCGCACTATGATTGGGAGGAACTACTCAGCACTTACAAGAGTGCAATAGTTAAGAGGATATGGAGCAGCCAAAGGACTCTATGTAGGAGTCATTTCAACCATCTCTTCCTTCTCTTAAAGAGGAGGAATTCCCATGCCCAACTCCATGTGTAAAACTTGAATGGTAAAAAGAATCGATCTTATGGAGCATGTTTATCTTTCTAATTTGACATATTCTCTTACCATATGTATGTGAGGCCATGGCTCCTACAAGGAGTAATATTACATGCATATCATGGCATTTATGAGGCCAATAAAAATTCTTAACTAGCCACTCCCTGAGGTGCAAAGGGAGATTCTCTATCATGATGGAAGCCCCAAAAGCACCTAACTTGGGTATCACTACCATGTCAAGGTGACCTATGTAGCTGGTGATGTGGTGGGATTACCACTTACCACATTCAGATCTACTTAAGCCAAGGAGTGCATTGCGTTATATCTTATGTGGGATTGTGACCCACCTCCTCAAGTGAAAATTTCAGTTTGTGTATATATGTGATTTTTGCTTCCACACATAGATGATATATTGGTATTGCTTATGGGTTTGTATGGGAAAAGTGTGGCAATAAATATGTACCCCATGGGATGGAATTTCATCTTGTACTTCATGATACATGTTTTAGATGCCACATTGTTTCACCCATGTTTATTTTTGTTGAGTTTTACACTCGAAGGGATGGACTATGTTCCCTATCATGTTAGCCTTGGAGGAGAAATTTTTGATGTATTGCTTAATGAGCACTTGGCCCATGATGAAAGCCTGATCCCTGATGGTGCCATCAATGGAGGAGGAGAAGAACTACAAATTTCTTACCCTATCGCCGTTTGAGGACAAGAAACATTTTGGAGGGGAGGACCGTAATGTTCCCACTTAGCCCAATAAAAGAGGAACATTCAATTTTGTTTTAATTTATGTTTAATGAATAAATGAATAAAGGAGGACATGTAAAACTCCTAAAAATCTGAATAAATCAATGCCCATGTGAACAAAGACAAAATAGGGCCATGTAAATAATCACTTGGAGAAAGGAAAGAGGTTTGAGATAAAGACCGGGTCAACCTGGACCAAATCAACAACATTTTTTCTAGGTTCATTGCGTTCCAAAAGGGACTGCAGTCCTAGAAGGAAGCCTCTCATGTGAAAAGGGCTAACTCATCAAGATGGTTTAGGGTTTGGAAAAATCTTTCTCATATTATAAAGGAGAGGGAGGGCAAAGTAAGAGAAGGTGGTCGATTGATCATATTCTCGAGCATTTGTCTTCTTAGAAAATACCATTCTCTCGCTGTTTAGTTGAGGATTGTATCCTGGAATTCATGTAGGGATTTCCCACCTCCTTTTGAGGATTCAAGGAGGAAATTTTTTCTGAATTGAATCACTATCGGCTTTGAGGCCAAGCTCCATCTATATTACGTGTTGCTCATCTTGAGGGCCGAGTCGTCTTGTGAGTTGGAAGAGTGGGAGTCTAGATCCGGCAGATCAGTGTATTTTTGGAGCCTCTTCTCATGGAATGTGGTCCCAACTCTCAAAAGAGTGTCTCCGCTTCTTGTACTTTAGATCTCAATTTTACAGTAGTTTTCCCTCGTGTCATTTGAGCTAGAACACCGTCCCATTGAGTAAACTGCGTTATTTCTATATGAGGGTTTACATGGTGTCTTACTCATAGTTTAGATCAGAGATCTCTTGTGCTAGGATTTTCCTTCCACTTTCTGGTGATCCATGGATTAGCTTGCTGATCCATGTTTTTTTCGCATTTGATCCATTGTAATGAAATTTTACATTCGAAATTTACCTGCAGAGTTTCCGTATCCGCATCTGTTTCTCACATCTTCACTCAAAAGGAGCATTGAAAATGATCTCTAGTCAAGAAGAAGATGGAAAACAAGAAAGAATTCTGCATCCATCAAGGATGCTCAAGATAAGAGAGGTGACAACAAGGTCAAGAAGACCTAGAAGATGAAGAGAACAAAGAAGACTTTGAAGAATATCTCATCAGGTCTCTATGGCTTCCATGGAAGAGATTAACAATTTGAAAAAAGGAAAATGAGGAACTGAATAATAAAGCGCAATATGGTAAAATTCAAGACAAGACAAGGAAGGAAGTTGACTATTTCAAGCTTCAAGTACAAGAAAGAGATGAGGAGCTCGGCCAAACTTAAAGATGAATTTCATCAAAAACAAAAGAAAGCATCATGAATAAATCATATCTATGACAAATTAATTGGATAAGGAAAAAAGGAAGAAACTTGACAAGCCACCTTAAACAAAGAATTAAGAGTTTGAACAATCTTAAGCAAGAGATTGGTCAATACAAGGAAGAGGTTCTCTCTTAAATGTCAACTAGAAGAAAAGGATGAAGAAATATTCAAACTAAAATCGTACATCAATATTATCAAGGTCTAAACATGTGAAGCTACAAAGAATAAAAGAAGAAATGGAGAGAATTATAGCAAAGGAGAATGAAGAAATATTCATAATGAAATCAATTATCATCTCCCTTAAAATCGAGCAAACGAAGCAACAAGGATAATGGAAGAAATGAAGAAGCAACTAGTCATGAAAGATGAAGATTGTGAAAAATTGGAAAGGATAAATTGTCTCTCTTAAAAGGAAGTTAAATTTGTCAATAAGAACTTGAAGATTTCTCAAACCCTATATGACATCCTAAGTTGTCAAAGATCCACCCTTGATCAATCAGTTCCTGGCTATGCAGTGAACCCTCAAGCAAGAATGATAATGCTCCAAATAGCAAGGATGTGAGGAAGGCAGGAAAATGATATTCCCGGGGCCCAACAAAGGCAAGAGTCAAGATGACATTAGAAGAAACCCTACTCCAAGGGATTTACAGATGATGTCAAGAATACAAAAGGAAATTAATATCATCAAATAATTCCAAGGAAAAAAAATTAGAAGTACTTCAAGGAACTCTTCATCCCCTGTGTAACAAAGTATTTCTTGTTATTCTTGTACAAATTTTTTGGGCACATGGAAAATAGTATATCACAAAGACCAATATAATGGTCCTCGTCAATCTCTTAGAAGAAATTTTGCAAGAAGACGTGATTTATTATTCATGAACAAGATAGAGTGCTTCAATTTACAACATGGGACATATGGCACGTGATTGTAACTTGACTTGGGCCCCTAAGTGCAAGCTAAAACCATGCCGGTAGAAGAAAGTTACAAATTTATGGAGAAGGAAGCAAATTTCTCCCGCGAAATATTTTGAACACTCCAACCAACAACACATATTGTTGAGTTGATGAAGTCATCCTTGATATTCCAAGTGATTGATAATGAAACTTCCGAGACCATGCATACATTTAGGGGGAGTCTATGATTCTTGAGATTTCTTGTAGTAGTTTATCCATGAAAGGGCCCTATGAAATCCTCGATGAGTCATACATGGACAATCATCCTTTGATAGATTTTCTCTTGGAAGCAACTCCATTGAAGAACATAATCCCTTCTCATTCGATTGACCATTGTTGAAGATGTCTTCCATTAGATCACAAAGCAAGAAATCTTTCTTGAGCTAGAGAAGCTTATGAAATCGGGGGGAGTTGGTTTATCGCATGAAGAAATGCAACCTATCATGGACCACATTTCCAAAAAGAAAGAGCACCATGATAGGAGGAGTAAGATTCCTATGAATAATTACTATTGATGAAGGAAACAAAGCATCTGATGGGGGGAGAAATTGTGCACCTTTTTTTCCATTGATGTCAAAGGGGGAGAAAATGTTGGAAGGAAAGAATATTGCAATCAATGACAAAGGGGGAGATTGTTAATCAAGGCTATCATTGATGTCAATATGGCATTGACCGAGATGTCAATATTTTTGAGATGTCTAGCACCAGATGGTGATGTCATGACTCTTGTTTGACAAGGATACCATCAATGAAGAGGTCAACCCATGAAGATGTCAAAATACTAATGAAGAAGTCTTAAGAAGTCTTTGAACTAGCTATAACATTGCATGTGCTCGATGATCTAAAACTTAACCCTTGATGAAATATGAGTCATACACTTGATGACTTACACACTAAATTAATAACCACAATTGATGATGGCAATTGATGAAGGTTGGAAAGACTAGATGATAAATGGCGATATCATTTGATGGTTGGAAGACTATTTTGGTGTTCTCCTAATGATGCCGTACTATAACATATCACTTCAAAACTATGTGATGACATGGATGATACACTTATTGGTCGACACTATCATGATGACATGGATGTCCCACATGTTCTTATGATGATGATGAAGCCAAATAATGGAGAAGAGTAAACAATGGAGAAGCCAAACAAAGAAGCCATACTGTCCTAATCATCTTATGCAATAAAGATTTCAGAAGTAGTCACAAAGAAAATAAATTTGGAAAGCTTGGAGGCATCCTTTCCAAATGAATCCTACACCATCTTAAAGAGGAATTTTTCTCTCTCTTTCTAACAAGCCCTTACTTGCCCTCAAACTCCCAATTATTTGTGAGAAATTGAATTTTTAAGTTTAAAAATATATATTTTTTGCTCATCGACTGGGGTCGACTTGGGTATGCTCATACTCTTCACCCAATCCGACATGTCTATTCATCATAGGTCAAAACTCGTATAAATAAGATCGTTCAACACTCCATTTTTATCATCAATTTAGTGCAAATTTCAAAGAACATTTTTTTGAAGAAAGAACTCAAAGCATAATGAATTAATATCACAAGGAGGCCACGAAGAATATTACGTTTGGGTTACCTCTCTAAAAATATCACTCTAAATTAAGTCCCAAGACCTTACATTGGAAGCCACCTATTCTGGATCTATGAAGGGTCTACAATTTATGACAATTGTGGGAGAACAAGCTGGATTGTCAAAAGTCCTATATATACTTATATATATACCTCAAAACTATGATCGTAATCTATCTTAAAAGGCTTGTGTTGAACAAAATTTTTGTGTAGGAATTTACAGTGGTAATTTCGTAGATCAAGAATCGGTCACCGGGCCACAAAATAAAGAGATTGAAAATCGTACACCAATATAATCACGGGTTAAAACCCTCGAAGAGGGAAACACCCACTACCGAGCCAACGTGGCCACTTCTGGAAATTTATTATTATAAAAAGAAAGGTTACATATGTTTCTCTCATAAAAGGTGAACCCACAAATGACCCTCCATGCTCTTTAAATAGAGTTCATGGACCAATCGTGTGTTAAGCCACCGATAAAGTGTCGTTAATACCAAGGAGAGAGATAACACGTATCACTACAAATCATGATCAAGTGGATTATAAGTTAAGCAAATGTACATGGTAAAGAAACACACTTTACCTAACTCTCACACTAGACTAATTTATTCTTAAATATTTCCTATGGTTTCAATATCCTAACATCCCCCTTAAGAACAACTTGGGATAGGATTGAAGGATTTACAAAGTTGCATACAAACGGAGCCTATTTCCCTATGTGTCGAATATCCTAACATCCCCCCTTAAGAACAAATTGGGATAGGATTGAAGGATTTACAAGGACAACAATAGGAGAAGGAAGGAGGCATTAGAGCCTATCCCCCCATTAATGACAACTTCTCCCGAACTCCAAGCATGGATCGAAGTTTGCAACTTCTCGCTCGTGAGAGCCTTGTAAAGATATCGGCTACTTGACTGGTTGGTTGGACAATATCACTTCAAGAACATGATCATGAATGAGCTTTCCGATGAAGTGTATGTGGAGTTCAATGTGTTTCCATACGCCGATGTTGTGCCTGGATCTTTACATAGCTGAATGGCACTGATTATCACACCAAAGTGTAGTTGGATGTTGCCGATGAAGACCAAATTGACAGATCCTGACGAAGCCACATGGATTCTTATCGGCTTCAATCGCACCACGATACTGGCTTTCATCAAGAAAGAGAGATGGCACTTTTTTTTTACAATACTAAGTAATAGGTCCTAAACCAAGAGTGAATACATATCCTCATGCAAAGAGATTGATCATCAAGGTTACTAGCCCAATCAAAATCAAGAAACTAATCAATAATGGAGATGTTCTCAGACCGTAATGGTCTTAAATCAACCGTACCTCTAATATATCGGTAAGTATTCTTTTAGCTACTTTCCGTTGAGTTTCATGAGTTTATGCATAAACCGAGCGACAAGACCAACGAAAAAGGAAAGGTTAGGACGGCATGGGTTAGATACAAAATTTTACCAAGAAGTTGACTTCGTATAAGGTAGAATCAAATTCAAGGGTAGTACAAGTGATTGAAAGCTTGACTCCACCAAAGGGAGAAGGGGTCGGCTTAAGGCCTTCCATGTGAAAGGTGTAGAAGGTCACATGCATACTTGGACTGAGAGAGGGTGATGCCTTCCTTAGATTGCAAGACTCTGAAGACCAAGGAAATAATGCAAGTGTCTTAAGTTTGTCATTTCAAACTTTTGAGGCTAGAATTCACATGTTTTATATGGTTTGGATCACTACCAAGAAGGATAAGATCATCAACATAAAGAACAAGGATGTTGAAGGACTTACCCACTTTCTTAGTGTAGACAGTGGTTGTCAAAATGACACCTAGAAAAGCCATTATCGGTGCTAGGTCTATCCATTTTGGCATACTGTAAGCCCGAGCTGGGCCTTGTTTGAGACCATAGAGAGACTTCCTAAGGCAAAACAAGGCTAGAGTCATTTTGGATAAAGCCGGGGTTGTTCCATGTATATTTCTTCATGCAAATCTCCATGTAAGAAGGTGGATTTAACATCCATCTCGATGGACTTCCATTTAAAAGAGGCAAAGTAAGGGAAAGAACATGATGGAATTAATTTTGGAACAGGGGAGAAGGTTTCAGATAGTCAATGCCTTCAACTTGTGAAAATCCTTTAGTGACAAGATGAGCCATATTTCTATCCACTTTTCCATCTAGTCCAAAATTTGTTTTGTACACCCATCTCGTATCTGACAAGTTCTCTTCTTCCTTTGGAAGAGGAACAAGATCCCAAGTATCATTCAATAAGGAATGATATTCTTCATGCATAGTTTATCCTGCACTGATGACCGAGGCTTCTTCAAAGGTTTTTGGATCAAGATGTTCTAGAACTTGAGCCAATAAGGAAGAGGCTCTTTCGAATTGAGAACGTGTACATCATCGATTCCGCAGGTCACCCGCAAGAGAACCCCACGTATCCCGAGCAGAGCACATCCATCTTGGAAGTTGTGAGTAAAAGGAACAATTTCAAGAGGTGGAGGAGGATTGTCATCCTCATTGTCATCATTTGAATCCAGAAGGAATGCTATTAAAAATAGAAGAGAGAGAGAGAGGTGGCAATATGCTTAATTAGGATTGCGTGCCAAAGGTGGCACACCCGCCGAACTAGGCTCGCAGCCGATATATTTTCATCAAATTTTACATCTCTTCTAATGATTATATTTTTGATTTTATTGAATAAGTCTATATCCTTTGACATCTTCTTAATATCCAACAAAAATGCATTTTTCACTCTTAGGTTCTAAGGACTATGTTTCACATCTCGAATACGAGCCTAATCATCACTTCCAAAAACATGAAAGTGACTTACATCTCATTTGATGGAGCTTCTCAAGCTTCTTCTGGAGTTATATTCTTTAAAACCTTAGTGGAGTGTGATTTACTATGTAATTTTCACGCTAATGGCTTCTACCCAAAATCGAGACCAAGTCCTTTATTGAAGCATACAATTAGCCATTTCTTTTAAGGTGTGATTCTTCCTTTCACCTACACCATTTTGTTGTGGAGTATATGGAACAATATGTTTCAATTGAATGCCATGCTCGGGCAGTAGAAGCTGATAAATTTGTTGTTAACATATTCTCCTCCATTATCCGATTTTAACTTAAGAATTTGATGTCTATATTGTTTATCAAAAAAGGCCTTAAAGGCAAAGAACATGTTAAAAACTTCACTCTTTAGTTTTAATAAGTATACTCAAGTGCTTCGGGAAAAATCATCAATGAAAGTTAAGAAGTACTTGCAAACTGCCGTAGAAAGAAACAACAGAAGTGAACACATAAATCACTCGTGCACAAGTTGCAAAAGTGGTCGGGTTGCTTCAAGAGGCACGTTTGTCAAAATATCATGATGATGTTTTTTTGAGTACACATCCGGAGCAAACACCATCTCGGAAAGATACTATAGGAAGACCCACACCATATTTTCTTACATAGAGTTTGAAGAGAGCGATAGTTTAAGGGGACCAAACGCTATGCCAAAGTTTTCACTTCATCATTATGAGCAACAAAAAAGAGGGAAGACATGATGACCCAAAGTTGTCAAACGTATACAAATCTTTGTGGAATCATCATTAATGCTAGTAGCTAAAATATGTTTAGGATCTGAGATCCTTTATTACAACATCATGAGGTGAGAATTCTACTATTTTCCCTTCACTCGAATGAGTTATCTGTAAACATAGAGAAGGTTGCATGACAAGGTAGGAACACATAGTTCATCATTAAACTCGACCATTATCTAGATTAATGGTTCCGTATCCTACAACACTAAGAGATCTATCATCACCAACATAAATATGTTTGGTGTTACAATCATTTAAAGAAGAAAACATGGTTTTATTTTTTGCCATGTGGTAAGAAGCTCCATTTAAATGAGCCACTCATGAGAATGAGGAGAGGAAGATACTTAATGTATAAACTGCATCTTGATGCTTGACAACCACAAGAAGAAAGTGCCATTCCTCGAAGATGAAGGTGAAGAGGATTCAAATTGATGTTTTGCTTCTTCATTTCTGCTCTAAGGCTTCCATCTTCTTAAAACATTTGGACTCTATATAGCTATCACGATTGCAAAATTTGCAAATTTCTGTCTATCTGCCTTCTTCCCTTTGTTTTATTTGCCTTATCATTTTGGTGAGATGATTTTTTAGTTTGGTACGAAATTGCTTAGGACCCTTGTTTGGTTAGGACCATACATTTTAGGATACCGTTTCTTGGGATTCTTTGATATGGTTGTCATGGATGTTAATGCTTTCTTAGAAGCATTTCCAGAGTGATAAGACCAAGGTGTAAGATTTTTCTTGTTCTCTTATCAGAATAAAAAAAGGCATCAAAAGAGGGATTCTGTAGGTGGTTCTTCTTGGAAGAAATGATGGCTTCTCTAGTGGAATGGAAGGTGGAAACAAATACAAAGTATTATGTAGGGCCAAGCTTAGTAAGAATGCAATAGATGAGGCTACCATCTTCGTTTTTGACCTTAAAACCTTCTAAAAGAACCTAAGGGTATTGAATTTGGACAAAAGTCTTCTAATAGAGGAGAAATTATTAGGGTCCAAAGTAAATAACCATTTTCAAGTCATCAGGGCTCCTGATTTGATTTTCAATGCCAAAACAATATTTATCTTTTTCCAGTATTTTTATCAAAAGGTGTTAATGTCAAGGATGTGAAATCGAAGATCTTGAGCAATGGACATTAATATCAACCCCTTGTGCTTGATCTCTTTGTTTATTTTCCCATTTAGGAACTTTATCATCATCGAGTTTATTTTCAATCTTCGTGGATATTCTATAAAGCCTTTTACTTCTAAGTATATCTACCATGTAAGGTAGCCATTGGAAATACTTGTGTCATGAAGAATAGTCGGACATGTGCACTTTCCATTTTTTTTTTAATGTAAATGATAAAAAGGAAACTAACCGCTCCAATGGAAAGATCTCAAAATTAGGTCGTTTCATTAAAAATAGCTCGAGAAACGACTTCCGATGAAGAAGTTATGCCCTTTGAAAACACGTAGTCAAGAGGAGCGTTAGTTTGTTGTACTAACGCCTCTCGTTTAGAGGATCCTCGTGTTAATAATGCTTTTGATCCAGGAAAGCAGAGAGCACGTTATAATGCATCGGATCAAGCAAGAGAGCATCGTTAGCATTATAACGCACTACCAAGAGAAGAGAGTCGCGCTAGTGGACATTTACTTAGACCAATTCCGAACTAATGCGATTTGGAGTCAAGCAAGGGCGCTAGTGATTTCCAAACAAATTTGGAAGAAACATAAACTCTCTTTAACTGCTTTGGATGTCAAATATTCTTCGTGTTTGTGCTCCCTTCACACTCCAAACCAAGCAAACAAAGAAAATGCAAGCCTTACTACCCGAATGTTAGTTTTTCTGTTAGCTCTGCCGAAACTATCTATTTTAATATTTCGATTTCGAGATTCGCACAAAGACGCGAGGAAAGAGCATACAATGTGAGTAAAAACTTCTTCATGTTTCTCATTTTCCGAGATCGCCACAACGTAGGGAAAAGAGCATACGCAGAGAATATGATATAGATCCTAAAATAAATAAAACCTAAAAACTGAAATAAATAGAGGCTAAATGCGTAACTATTAACAAATATAACTCGCAAAAAACAGATACTTTATGCTCTAGATCTAAACTGAATATCCTACAAATCAAACCCTTTTCGCATGAAACGAAAGGTGTTCCTCACTATAACAGACACTCTAGACATAATAGAGCGCTTCTAGGCCCGAAAAGTTTAGAAATAATAGATCTAGAAAAACTATTACCAGATGCACAAACCGGCTTATTCGCATCAACAATCTGATGCGGCCCTCAAAATAGCTCTAATACCATGTAGTAATTTATAGGGTAAGTTCCATAGATCAAGAACCAAAGGTCACCGCTCGCAAATAGATCAAAAATAAGCACACCCAAGATAATCACGTGGTTAAAAACCCTTCTTGAAGAGGGAAATGCCCATAAATGAGCCAACGTGCCACTTCAGAAATTTATTAATATAAATAAATGGTTACATATGTTTCTTTCATAAACGGCTAACCCACAAATGACCTCTATGCCTTTTAAATAGAACTTGCAGGACAATCTAGTGTTAAGCCAATGATCAAGTGTCGTTAATACCGAGGAGAGAGATAACCGTTTCGATCACTACAAATATTGGACCGTCGGATTATAAGTTACAAATATACATGGTAAAGAAACACACTTTACCTAATCCCTACACTAGACTAAGTTATTCTTAATTATTTCTATGCTCTAACATCCTAACATGTTTTTTGAGAATCCCTGACGCTGATGTATCCGTAGCCTCGCATTTCCTGCATCTTTACTTGTTGTGGCCTATGTTGGGAGCTCAAACCTATAGTCTTGTGGAGAATTACGTATCTCAAATATGTGATTGAAGGGTAGGAGCTACAAAATTTGGAGAGGCCCGACAAGTATGTGGACAAATCACCCATAAGGTTTAAATATGTAATATAGTTCTATTTTTGTAAACTAAAAAAGTTATGTATTGTGGTGACACCAATTGATTTGGGCTTGAGGCCATTTCCCCCAAGTAATGGTTGACTTTTGAATAAATTGTGTTGATATTTTTTTGTGAAACTTTAGAATTCTTGATTCAAGAAACATTGGACATCAACATCTTGAAGACACCTCAAAGAAATCTTTGATACCATTACTTATCTTGCTGAAGCTACATTAATATCACAAAATTGAAGAGCTATCTAGAAGGCCTTTGATTGAGCAAACTATTGGAGGAATCTAGTGATAATTTCATTAAAGTCCTGGTTGGATCTCGCTAAGAGAATTGAAGTATCGAAGACTTGTTTGGAAGAGCATTTGAAATAGTTGAAGATTTGTGAAGACATACCCTTGGAGCTATCATTTTGAAGGCACTCTTGGAAAATTGACATTTTTTTGAAGCCCTGCTGGAATAATATTGAGAATTATTTGGGTACCATGAAGAGTTGTGGTGACACCTTCATGTGAAGAAAATGTTGTCATTGATGTAGTTACATGGAGACTAAGTGAATGCATTGTTGAAGATTTTTGCGCTTGTTGAAGAATAATTTGGGAGCCATGAAGAAATAACCAAAGATATTTTGACAAAGTGAAGTTGTGGTTTGGAGACCAAGATGTTGGAGCCTCTACAGAGATGAGGTCCATGTGCCTTGGAAGATAGTTTGGAGCCCTAGAGGATTAGAGTCCTCAAGAAACTAGGTCAAATCTTGTACCAAAGATAGGGTTGAGCCCTAGAGGCTGGTGCCTCAAATTGACAAGGTTGTAGCCTTGGAAAGACCAAGTCAATGCTTGGCACAATACAGGCTGGGAGTTCCCATCTAGGGTCGGGAGCCCTATATCATTATTTACTTTACTTATTGTAAAGAAGAAATTAATAAAAGCATTCATTCCATCATTGCTAAGGATCTAATCGGTAAAATTAACAATTGAAAAGAAATATTGATTCACCCCCCTCTTAGTATTTCCGCAAGGAAATCATGAAATGGTTGAGCTACTAGTGTTTCTCGGTGTTAGAGTTTCTACTGGGAAACAAATTACTTAAGGAAATTCATAGCCTCGTTTTCAAGTGGTAGCAACATCGATCCATGTCATAACAATAAGTGGAAAGAGCTTCCCAAAGTGGGGAAAGGATCAACAAAGGACTTTCGAGAGCTAAAAACAAGATCATTTAAGAACCAATTCACACACACGAACTTCCAAGAATCATTTGAAGTGAAAACGGATGTGGTGGGTATTCTATGGGAATAATCTTGATGAGGGAGGAATGTTTGTATTCTTGTATTATAAAGTATTTCATGGGTCAACATCAATTATCCTACCCACAATAAGGAACTTTATTCCTTCTCCAACCTATAAAGAAGTGGAAGCACTATCTCATGTGAAAGGATACAATAATACATATAGATCACTAACTATTATATTACTCTATGTGCTCCGAGTAAGCTACAACAAACCATACATTACAAGTGGATGGGGTTTCTACAATAGTTTATTTTGGTGGTCAAGTACAAAAGCGGAACACAATTTTTTTTTCCATTATTCCCCCTTCAAGGCCATCCACATTAAATATCACAAATTTTAGGAATCTTATGCACATGGATCCATTCACCCATGATGCATACAAAGAGGCATCTTTAAGGATGAGGAATTCAAGGATGTGTTTCACAATTGCAGTAGTCGTAGTCATGTGCACGATGGAGACAAAATCGTTAACTACCATATCTAAGATGGGTTATCATATATTGGTGTTGGACATCGGTGATCAACACCCTCCAAATTTTTTCCTACACTTGAATTTTGGAGTCTACCGAGGATCTAACGATTTGGTCGCCCATGGTCACTTTATTGTCGATTGATGTTGTGCTAAGCATTTAAGTCTTTCTTGTTTTCTAAGTGACAAAGTTACTTGCTCTCACATTCTTGGTCCTTGATAAATGCATAAGCATATATTTATCATGCAAGCCTAGACTTTCAACACCGCATACAAAATTTTCATTAACAAAAGATACCTACATTGGTCGTAATTGTATGTTTTTTCTATGAGCTTCCCAACTCGTCACTTTTGCGCACCTTTTTTCACAAGTGTCACTTTCTAAATTCACGATTTTCATTTTGCTTCATTTCAATATAACAAGTGGTTTTTTCATGATATCATTTCTTTGGAATGTGTTTCCTTCAATATCTTTATCTTTTTAAGTGTCATTTTCATATTTTTCATAATCGCAAGTGTTACTTCTAGCTATTTTCACGCATTTATGTGTCACACATTTTCACTTCACTCAGAGTAATTTCTAGTGCACTCTTCACATTATATGGTCCTATATGTAATGATATGCACTTGACAAGCATTCCCACAACTTACACACTTAGTCATGATAATTGTGCCACAACTTGTATTCTAAGTGTCACAATGTGACGTTTTAACTATCACACTTAAAAAATAAGTGTCTGCTTTTCATTTCAAGGTTTAATTTTTGTCTATGAGTATGCATTATGATGGGATTTTATTGATGAGTTTAAGTGTATGTGATCTATGTTTGAGTATCATTCCATATAATTTTCCTTCCTTACTCTACTAGTCCCACACTTAGCCATTTTGGAGCTCTTCTTTGTCCTCAGCTCAAAGGCAAGTTATGATACCTTCTATCCTTTAGTAGGCTATGAGAAAGACCTATTCATGATCCTTATTAATGAAATATCTTCCTAGAATTGTGCATTGAGTATTTCCCTAAGGTCAGTTCTCATGGCTGCACATCTTAACCTTCAAATCATAATCACCTTAACCCTTTTTTCTTGCACTAATTCATTTCACTAGGTTTTGAGAAATTCTACCTTGTATAGTTCATGAATCATTTATAGTGGCCCCCGCAAAACAAAATTGGACCATACAAGGTCTCTTCCTTCCCAAAGTGCGTTAAACCTCTTAGGGAAAAGACTTCCTTTTTGTTGCTTGCCTTAGCCAATTGCACAATCTATTCTTCCAAACTGAGCCACAGGAAGCACATCTCTAGTACAGTGAGCCAATATTAAATTGCACTAGTAGAAGGATATCCTTTGCTGGGCAGACTTCGGGAAAACAAGGACCCTCCGAGTGCACTCGGGAAATCAAGGACCCTCCCGAGTACACTTCAGAAAAAAGGACCCTCTAAGCGCACTTATAAAAAAAATGATCCTCCTCCGTCCCTCTAGAGAACACATCACACTCTCAAGAAATATTTGGGCATATGTTTCCACTTTCACCGTGCCTTTGTGCCTCAACAGACTCTCTGTACTACACGCTCCAAGTAACAACATGCCCCCGATTGTGCCACACCCTGCCAATTCTCTCTCCCCGAGCACTTCGGTGCACTTTTTTAGTCCACATTCGTAGTCTCCTTAGTCATTGTGAAGCTCAATTGCGTCTCAATATCTCCTTTCCCTTGAGCCTAGCACATTTGTTGGTAGTAATAATCCTAAGGCCAAGGTTGAAAGCCTAAAAAAAAGGAATAAATCAATCAACAAAGAACACTAATCTAGCATGCAAAACATTCAAATTATTAAATTTGACTTAGGAACATACCGGGGTCCTATGTTTGAATATGTTCTCATTGTGGTTCAAATCCTCTCGTTTCCTCCAAAGATGTGTAGAATGCTGGTCCATCCCTCAAATCATCACATGCCAGCCTCTTATATAACACGCGATCCATTCTCCGCGCCTCGATTTCGAAATCCGTTGTCCTTTTTCAACATGGCATAAATCCACATGTCGTCTTTTCGACTGATTGCAGATCGGTGTCGCCTTTTTATTTGCTTCACGGGGACAAAATTTCCCTATCACATCATGGGGGAGGTTAACTCTATCATTCCCTTTCGTATTACGTGTCAATTCACCATTCAAACAATTCGTTTACTTACGGTTTGGCATGTTTCACGCATGGCATATTTTTTATTTTTATTTTCACACAAGTTGTTTTTTGTCAAAGACTCGTTGCATACCGTGTTTTCTTTCGCGAAACCTTGCTCGTGTTTATAAAACCGAAAACGTTTTTGTCGTTCCATTTAGAAATCGCAGTGAAAACATGGGGGAAAGGCAATTCGAAGTGAGCCTCACGCCTAACGATCTCTCGCCGCTGCCCGAGAAATCCCTCGGAAAGGAAGGATGGTTAAACTATTTCAATCGCTACGGGAGGCTAATGAGACAGAGCAATGGAGTTCCCTTGACTTACAAGATGACCACCCACAAGAAGAGGGAAACGGATATGCCCATCGATGCCATAATTGCGTAAGTCTCTCCGGACTACCAACACCGGACCGGTATCGACATTCAAAAAGGAACGATTGCGGTAGGGTCATTGAACCGTTCCAGGACGGCGCGAATTTGACACCAAAGGAAAGGAATTCGCCAAATGACTTAGAGAGCCCCTGATTTGAGCTAAAAAGAATAGTACAGAGCTACATTACTCGCGAAAGAAGAAAAGACGTGTAAGACCACGACACCTTAAACTTCTAGGTCGTTTCAAATGTAATGTTCGTGAATTTACCGGCACTCTTAAACTCGTTATTGCATGATGTCGCATTGTGTATGAAAAGGTACGCACGTAGAGGCACTGTTAGTCACCACGGGTTGATTCACCTGTTGTTAGTTATAGTCTTACCCTGCCACAGAGCACCGGGAAGAGCTCACAATGATTGAAGGGGATCGGCTGCAACCACTCTCAAACGACATTCTATAAAACTCAACAACCGACAAACGCAGTAGAAGATGTTGCTAGTACATCACAACAACCGAGACACACCAAGAATCGGCAAAGCGAAAGCATGTCGTTGATTCACCCGAGCAAATCCGTAGGAACCCAGAAATCAGCTCGGTTAGCTCATATGAGAGGGAAGCATAAATAAGCCCAAAATCAGCCCTATTGGCTGAATACGAGGAAGGCCGGAGAAGCCCAGGAAAGCGCCACCAACCGTAGTACCGAGGACGAACAATCCGAAGAGGGGGCAGAGGCCGAACAGAGGAGGAAATAGAACACAGGAAGATAGCCCATTACAAGACCTACCGGGAAGCATGACTTGGCCGCCATCCTAGCTAATATGAGTAAGTATGGTCAACCTTTCGAGTTCGTAGAACCCCATGACTAACCTCAGAAGAGAACATGCCCGTTCATGATGAAGAGGAGGAAAATATTGAACTAGGAATAACTGCTCTATGTCACAAGAGGGAAATCTAGAGGAAGTAGGAGCAGAAATAAAGATTTGTTCGTGAAGAATCAACTGGGCCGAGATGCATACCCCGAACAAATGATGCAGAGCAAAGTGGGGAAGAACCCTGTGAGGAGGAGTTAGCAATCGGTCATGATCCAAACACCATCGACAGATCGACGTTCCTCTCAAATGAAACAATGGAAATTAAGAAGTTGCGGAAGGAACGAACTAAATTGTTAAATACGATAACCCGTACCGTATAACAAATTAGGATTCCCGAAAAAGAACCGTAAGGTAAAGAGGAAAAAGAGGGCAAACAAACGGCCTCGCCGGTCTAAAACCCCGAGGATCCACTCGTTCCACATGATGCCGAGGTTCGTGTTAAAATAGAAAAGGATGATAAGCAACGAGATGTAGGCACCGCCCCTCGTGTGTATGGTTCGAACTCCAAATGAAGATAACAAGAAGGTTCAAAACTCCCGCTCCACCGATCTATGGAAGAAAGATCCAAAGACAAAATCCTTGCACAAGATGATGAAACAAGCACAAAGAAGAAGTGGAGCAACTTAAAGAGCAAACGGTTCCCCTAGAAAATATGAAGAGTTGCGAAGAAGAATTCAAGGGACGCTGGTCAATCTAAAAGATGTGCTTTTTGAAGGATGGATGGAAGGAACAAGAGGAAGTCACATGTAACTTCAGATACTAGAGGCCATTTATCAAATCGTATGAATGACTTGTGTTCTTTATATAATAATGTTTTAGCATGTAGGGCCCCCGCTAAAAACTATGCTCGTTTCTATTAGAACGGTATTTACAATTACAAATAAAAGTCATAAGGCAGCACTCCCCATATGTACATCAACAATGTCAATGATTTTATAGACTGGTTGTAAACATTATGGAGTGAAAGTCCAGAGATTGTTGTGTGAACTTTATTTACACGACCTTGTGCTAAGTCGTAGACCGAATTGAACTCGGTCCTCCATTGGCGATATCCAATTCCAAGCATTCATTTCATTCGGGTTAATTCTCAGATTAAGTGGCTAAAAGCCTATGTTACTGCCCAGTAGTCAAGAAAATGGTCTAGATTTACGAGTTAGGCCTGTTTAGAACCCAACATGCTTATGGATGTACCATATAAACCATATAAGGACTCCGGGTGTCATTATAACATTAGGGCCTACATGGAGGCACTTATTCAAGAGAGTTTAGAGTATTTCCTTTATCAAAGATTTGCACACATCGCAACAAATTGATATCAATCTCTCCAAGATCCACACATCCAAATTTCTGTAGAACGATTTAAGTATGAGAACTTTGAGTTAGTCGACCGTTTGAATCTCTATGGCGTAGCACTGGGTGCTGTGGTCATCTTTGCTGGGGATATAGATTTCGCGCTCTCCAATTATTTGGCATCCTCGCACCCGGATACCAGGCCCGGGAGGATATGCCCGAGGGGAAAGGTGTCGCCTCTTTTGATTATTTGAATCATTCCAAACATGGTTGCAGGCCTCCGCATGAGACTCCTTCTCCAAAAGATACTCTCTCATCAGATTACATATCAACTACAATGTTTTCATGAGGACATGAAACAAGGTAAGCAGGGGGGTGTGTGGAGTACTAAAAAGGTAACATTTGAGTGATTACTCAATGACTCTTTTAGTTAATTTCAGGAACCTTTGGTATCATGAAATTTAAGTAATAAGGAACTATAAAGGCATGAGAATCGAGGTAGATAACTTAGCCATCACAATGGTTACTTCTTACAAGGAAAGGGAGAAAAATCAAGAGTTGTTTCAAAGGAAAAGACAAAGTGGAGATAATCGTTCTCCGGACGAGAACCGAAACTACAAACATAGGTGTCGTATCAAGTGCAAATCGGCTCGGGAAAGAAGGAGAGGACACCAAATACAAATGCTAGTCACAAAAGAGCGTGATGAAGAGTTATCATTATTAATCCCTCGTGGATCGAAGATCACAGTGAGGGATCGCCGTTTATTTATCTGGGTTGCTTGACATCTCCGCCCGCTGCCTTTATAAAAAGAGACAACACTCGTTAGTTTGAGACAGATATTAGAATGTAGATAGGATACATTTTTGCGAATATTCTAAGACATCAGCTTTGGTTATTAAGCTTTGTTGAGAATTGGTTCGATGTATTTCTTTTTGATCAATGGCTTAATGAAAGTCAGTGATTGGTCTTGATCTTCAGACCTGCGTTAACTTAAAGCGGTGTATCCTTGGAGGCTAAGGGCCCGGCCCCGAAGGACACTTGCTTCTGTACCATTACAGCTTCGCTTCTGTGTGGTTTGTTTATTCTTGTTATTTGATTATTTGATATGCTTTACAAGTTCATATGATATGCTCTGTTCAAGTTTGAATCATTGAAGTTTTGACAGATAGAATTGTATGTTGACTCTGTATCGAGTTATTTATCCTTTCAAGAGTTAGTTATTCAATTGCTGTTCCATTTTAGAGTTGCTGTTCCATTTCAGAATTGTGGTTCAATCCTTTATTCGCTTTGCTGTTTCATTTACTTGCAGTTGTTGGTTTGTTGTGAGAGATGATCTAAGGCTGTAGTGAGCAGTAGCAGTCACTGTCTAGCTCCCAGGCTTGTGATCTATGTTCTAATTCCTTTTCCATCAGTTTCTGAAGGGATGGTTTATCATTGCCGAGCCCTTGACTGATAAGTTAGTGAGTTTTCTGAGTGTGTAATTTATTTCTTTAAAGTAATTTGATTTCAGTTAAGCATTCGTTTACTCTTGTATTTCTTAATGTCAAGCCACTTTTTGTTGTTTCTTTCTTAGTGTCTTCATGAGAGGTGTGACATGGTTTTATTCTTGAGGATTGAAGTTTCCCAATGCACTGTTCTAGAGGGAGAGAAGTCTCATGGATTGCACAATTTTGTAGCTCAAGGGTTGGAAACGTGAGGCTTGACTGATCTAAATGGAAAGTGGCATCTACACATGGTATTCATTCACCCATGGTATTTATCCACCCATGGTATTCATCCACCCATGGAACTTACCCATGGTATTGTAAGTCACATCCACCCATGGTATTCATCCACCCATGGTATTGTAAGTGGAATCTACCGATCGTATTTATTCACTCATTGTATTTACCCACCCATGGATTTTACCCGTGGTTTTGTGACTAAAAAATACTATAAGTAACAAGTCACATTTTGTAAACATTATGATGGACAATCTGTCCTTTTACAAAATGTGACATGTTATTTATAGTTTTTTTTAGTCACAATACCACGGGAAAATTTCATGGGTGGGTAAATACCATGAGTGAATTAATACCATAGGTGGATAAATACCATGGGTGGATGAATACCATGGGTTGATGCCACTTACAATACCATGGGAAGGTTCCATGGGTGGATGAATACCATGGGTGGATAAATACCATCAGTGAATGAATACTATGGGTAGATGCCACTTTCCATATGCTTGGTTTGATGAAGAATGAAAAGTCATAAGGAGAACCTTGAAAAAGGAAGGCAAGGAGAAGATGAATGTAAAGTTATATACGCATATTTTAAAAAGGAAAAAATATGAGTTCATGCAAAAAAGGCGAGAAGAGTTAATATATCTACGCAAGAATAACCCAAATATTTTTTGGCAGGAACTTCACCCAAGGAGGAAGCAAAATGAAAAGAATATTACAACCAACCAATGGTTTTACTATGAAAAGAAACTTTGTGAGAAAGAATCACAGGTTGAACCTCCCCCCAAGATCAACACAACTACAAATATTTTCACACTACAAGAGGTGGAGATTGGAATTAAGAAGTTGAAAACAGGAAAGGAATGAACACTCTTACGCCACACATCATGAAAATTTTCAACCACATCATTTGGTAAGGATTCCAAAAATACTAGACAACTAGCCTAGAAATACCCCTTTTTAAAAGTGGATACATTAATAATCCTTCCAACTATAGAACCATTATGATTAGTCCTTTGTTTGAAAATATATTTGGAAACATGACAAAAAATAGAATCAATAAGTGGGAAAATGTAAAAGAAAATAGGGAAAACAGGCAAGTCGTTTTTAGGCCAAAGTATTCTACAAGGATCATGGCATCCCATTGATACTGTTGAGATTCAACAAGATGATGATCCTAGTGAAAATTAAGCACCTTCACTAGGTGGGGTCCGTAGGCTATTTTTTAGGTGTATCTCTATTTTTATAATGGTGATAATATTCTAAAATTAGCAGGATGCTAATTCTAGATGGTTGATAAAATTCTATCTTTGGATGAATTTCTATTTTTTAGAAGATGGGCAAAGACTATTTATAGATCGCTAATCTAAAAATATAATTCATGTCGATTATTATTAGCCCTTAATAATAATCAGACAATAAATAGTAACTTATTCTCTTGGAGCACTTGATTTCAGTGAAGATATGTGGCACATTAGTGGTCTGAAGGAATTATGCAATTCCTAGGGTGGTTGGTGAATCATGCATAGAGAACTTCGTTATAACTGATTGTGTCAAGTTGTAACAAAGTTGGAGTTATGGGAGTTGTTCTTTAGTTTAACTCAGTTAAGTGAGTTTAACTCAGTTGTGCTAGTTGTAACTAAAGATACACTAGTGAAAGATGAGTGAATCAATTATTTAATTAATTCACAAGTAGTATCTTACTTGCAACTGAAGAAATACAGTAGTTAACTACTTGCATGTTAGATCCAGTGGAGACCTAGTGGAGAGATAGGTGAAAGGGTGAGATGGACTATCAGTTGTGACTATAGTGATGCATTCAATGCATCTACACAGAGATTGGAGATTCCAATGAGGATTGTGCAATGCAAGCAAGGCAAGATCAAATTCATTCAGGAATCTTCTTCAGCAGGGATTGCGCAGTGGAGGCAGGCTGTCAGGAGGCAAGAAATTGGTGCATAGATATGCAAATTTCTACATGACAAAGTGTGACGATTGTATATTGTACTGAGAGCTCTATGAGCTTATCTTTGTATGAGATTTTTACATGTTCCATTGATGTACATAATATGTGATTTTTGGGGTTTTTAACTTTAAGATTTCCTGGTAAAACATTTTGTTATGTGCAATCGATTTTGCTTCATATGTGTTTTGCAATTGGTGATTTAATTTCCGCAAAGAATTAAGTGGAAGGATTATGTATTTAACATAAGATTAATTGTTATATCAAGAGAATCCAAAAATATATTATTTTTTTTATAAATTTCTACATGGTATCAGAGCAATGTTGATCACTGGAGATTGCAATATTGAAGCGATGCTGAGTTTTGTGCTGGTGGAAAATTCAAATTTGCTGCAAGAATTTCTTGGTGCGACAATTGAGTAAACATTGAAATGGCTTTCAATGGGTTGTGGTTGGAATATGAACTCGAGGGTAGCTCTAACTACATATCCCAAAGGATAGGATGGAGGCAGTTCTTGAAGATAATGGCTTGAAGGAGTTCATCGATAGCAATGTTTCTAAGCCCACTTCGACAGATGCTCCATTACTTGACACCTAGCAAAAGAAAGTAGCGAAGATGAGAAGAATTATGTTGGAATATGTGAAAGACCATATTGCGTCAAGACTTCATGGGAAATCCACTCCATTTTCAATGTGGAAGGCTTTGATATATCTTTTCCAAAGCAGCAGCGACCATAGGAAGTTGGCGCTAAAAGATAAACTCAAAAAAATCAAAATGGAGAAGGGTGACAGTATTCCAAAGTATCTCATGAAGTTTTTCCAATGTAGGGATGAGATGGGGAGTGTGGGAATTACAGTTGTTGATTATGACTTGGTGAGCTTGGCTCTCCTTGGACTTTCAAAGAGTTGGCACAGTTATCAAGACTCTGTCAATGGGCGAGAGACACTGCCATATTGGGAGCGACTTTGGTATAATCTAGTGTAGGAGGAGATAAGGCGAAGTACCAGGGATGACTCTTCATCAAAGCATGATGATGAAGAGGATTGTGCTTTGGCTGCCAAAGTGAGGAAAGGGAAGGGGAATAAATCCCATCCAAAATCCGAGGCTAAAGGCAAGAAGCTAGATTTTTCCAAAGTGAAGTGTTTTCATTATCACGAACATGGGCATCTCACTACTAGTTGCCCACTGAAAAAGAAGAACAAGAAGGTTGTTAGAGTTGCAGCTGGTGAGGCCATTTCCTTGCAATTTCAAATTTATTTCTCTTTGATCACATGCTTGGTTTCAAGCACATTGGGATCGTTGTGGTATCTTGATAGTGGTGCTTCCTCCCATATGACGGGAGACAAGGAGTTTTTTAGTGACTTGGAGGAGAAAGATCTCCAAATGCATATAGAGATGGTCGACAATGGATGATACAGTGCGACCAGCATTGGTACCATTACCTTTGAGAGGGAGTCAAGTAAACCATTTCTATTGAAAGATGTTATGCATGTTCCAATTTGAAGAAGAACTTGGTCTCAGTCGCGATGTTGGAGGACAGAGGTTATGACGTTGTTTTCAGTGATGGAAAAGTCTTCCTGCGACATAAAACAATGGGTCAAACCAAGAGGATGGGATTCAAGTTAAGAATCTCTACAAGATGGAGGTAGATGGCTGCGCTGTAATGATGGGCAAAGAAGAAGAAGTGGTGAGCCAGGATGAGGGCGAATTATGGCACAGGAGATTGGGCCATCTTCACCATGGCGCCCTGAAGTTTTTGCAGCAGATTTCTACTGGACTTCCCAAGGGTACACTTGCGCAGATAGATTAGTGCAAGGGATGTACTATGGGTAATTTTTTGAAGACCAACTTTCATGAAAAGGAGAACCATGCTTCAGTGATCCCGGAGAGAATCCACACAGACATGTGTGGACCATTCTCGGTTGCTTCAACAACAAAACATAGGTATTATTATGTTATTTGTGTTGATGAATATTCTCGTAGATGCTAGATATTCTTCATGCATAAGAAAGATCAAACATTCTCAAAGTTCTATGAGTTTAAAGCATTGGTGGTGTTAGCCCCCCTATGAAATTCTTGACAAGCAAGCTGGGGGCTATGTCATTTTGGAGACCTTCAAGGAATGCATCTCCCTTGAAGACACATCATCCTTGAGGTCTCTCTGTGCTTTGCATTATACAAGTCCCCTCTACTGGTTCCTTTCCCTAAGGCCTACATTGCCCCTCATACTCCTGCAAAACACCACTTTTTTACCTCCTTTCCCCTTTGACAAAGTCCCTCTTTTCCCCTTCTTATTTTCCCTATTAACCCCCTAAATCCCCTCTAAAAATCCCTACACCCTTGGCTTGCCCAAATTCCCCCTCCATCTCCCTATCATTACCCTTTGGACACTTCAAAATGCATTAAAATGGGTTAAACACCCACTTCCGACCATATAATAGGCCTCAGCCCCTTTCTCGCAAGCCCCGCGCCTTTTCTCTCCATACAACCTAGCGCCGTGACCAAAGCGCTTACCCCTGCGGAGGCTCTTCTCTGTCCATAGGGTCAAACCATGGTACCCCCGCAGTTGACCCCTCGGGATGTGGGAAAACCCGATCAAACGGCTGTCATTCACTGCGGGGGGTCGCTCCAAGTTCTCATGTCCATACACCTTGGTCCCCCGCATTACATCTCCGCCGTCCATTTAATCCCACAAATCAACGGTCTGCAGTTAATCCCTATCGCGCGCATTTTCAACCGTCGATCTGTACAGATCTGACGATGCGGAGTCTGCCCACCGTAGTGGTCCCCGCCCGCTTTCACTGTTCAAAAACCCACGTTGTTTTCATTGCACTGCCTTTGGGCGGCTGGCGGTTTTTCCCCGACGGCCAGCGATTCCACTCGGCGCTCGACACCTATCCTCCTGTACGTTTCCAAAACTGTCGTCCCCGCCCGTTAAATTCATCCATCACGCATTATTGTTCGGACACGAATGCCCAATGAAATTGCCGTAGACCGTTCGATCTGGAGCGCGCCATCCGACGACTATCACTCGTCCAAGATGTACGACGTTTAATGTAATTGCGCATGTGATAGCTCATTCCATGGCCCGCCGTCCGTCATCCTCCGCCGTTGATCTCCGTTGGGATCGGATGGTCCAGGTTCGTCTGCCCGCCGTTGACCACTCCGTTGTCGACCGGGCCTCCACGTCATCCGTTCACTTGGCTTTCCGTACGCCACGTCACCCCACGTGCATTTTCCGTACCCTTCGACCATTCCATTGCATATAATCATTCATTTTCATGTTTTTTAATGTTTTTTCAGTTCAAACTCCGCTCTGCAAGACTGCCGCCTCCGCCAGAACGATTTGTCACCATTTTTCTTGATTTCTCCCCCAGTTCATCATCTGCACGGCCATTTTCAACCTCTGCACTGCCTCCATCACCCAGTCCATGGTTTTTTCTTGACAGGTTGCATGTTCTTGCAGGTTTATCAGTTGGTAATGGCCTGCCATGATTATACAGTGTTTAATGCAGCGGCAAATAATTCTGTGTACAAGAAATTAACGCATAAGCCAGTTTTTTTTAGCAGAGCCTTTCTCCATTGAAGGACAGATTTTAAGCTCTGCAAACCCCATCCGACACCATTAAAGCTTGATTTGCGCCATCAATGGAGCAGCAATGACCTCGAGGCACACAAACGCAGATATTTAGGCCTCTAACTCAGGATTAAAGCATTATGATGAGGATTAAAGGGCTCAATCCAGTTTTTTCAGAGGTGAAGCATCAGATTGAAGACCCCAAGGACCTCTCAGATATTAAATGCAAGGGAAGCCGTATCACCAAGGTTTTTTCTATAGCAGCAGCATGTTTTTCTTCATCAAAGGAAAAAACACCCATGTGGTTTTGATTATGCATCGCGTCCCTGAAGTTTCCTACCCTAACTGTAGTCCTACAGGATCAGGAGCATTTGTTGCACGAGTAGGGCAGATTTAACTGTTTCTTATTTTATTTCTGTTTTTTCACCACATGTACCACACAGTACTGCAGTCAGAACGCCTAAGCCATACCAGGGATAAATTCAGAGATTTAAAACAGGATGGGTTTCGGCCCTCTATTCTTTTATGTGTTTAATGTTACATTTAGTGCTCACCTACCTCCTTAGTCGATCTTTTGTTCATCCTCCGCTATAAAACGCAGAAGGAAATTATTGTAAAGGTTGTTGATTGGATATCAGAGAAATGCAAGCATTTTCCTCTTGATACAAGTTCTCTGTGTAATATTGTAAGATAGGTTGAGATTTGATGTATTTAGACTGAATTTTCAAGCTGTGGGCAATGATGTACCTGATTGGTGTTGTTTTTAATATGAAAAGCACATTCCTTTGGATACTGATCTAAAGCAGCTGGTGATGTTTTCCTATCTCTGTGTTTGAGTTCATTTCATTCCATTTCTACTGGCTAGCATCAGAAGTTTGGCATAAGATTTACCCTTGATAGGTACCTTATGTTGCTGCTCTCCTAGCCTTTTATGTTTTCTGCTTATATGTGTATCTGAATATTGATTTCAATTGATTTAACCAGTGTATTGGATGCTTTTGCCTGCTCTCTGATGTATGAATTAATGAAATCTATGTTTAGATGTTCTTGTTAGGATTTATGGATGATTTGAAAACACTGGGAGGTCTAGAACCCTGTCTCTGCCTCACTAGGATCTTTCCATCTCATTAAACCTTTCTAAGATCCCTTCTTTTAAACTTATCCTTGTTTTTCCTTGGAGTTGCTAAAGCAGACCTGGAGTTAAATGACCTCTGGTCTGATCTATAAGCAGCCCCTTTGTCCCCCTTTGAGAGCTGTCTCTGAGTACGTCCAAGTAGGTCTGGAGTTAAATGACCTCTGACCTGATCTATAGATAGAAATTTGGTTGTCTTTCCTTCTTTCCCTCTCACTCATTTTCAGTCCTTAATGTTCCATTCCATCAATCATATTTTAAGATCCAAATGCTCTAGATAACTAGCCCAACTGAAAGCTTGCACATTGAACACAAGTAAACCCTTTCTTGACTCCATTGCCCAATGGCCTTGATGTTCCCTGAGTTATCTATCTTTGCCTAGTTTCCTCTTTGCTCATCCTTGTCTTATATTGGACCCTTCTTTCCTGATTCCCAACAACCAAACATAAACAATGAAACAAACAAACCCTGTGCCTATAACTAGCCTAAAACCTTAACATTTGAGCTTCAAAGACATAAAATCTTTGACTATCATAGAGAGATCCCTCTCTGGACCTAGGAGGGCTATATCCTAAGGTCTGAAAGTGGTTCTATGTTGTCTCATCTTTTGGTCTTGTCAACCTAGCCAAAACATGGGAACCCCAACATAATGGCGACCATACTGGGGAAGTTTCTGAATATTTTTCATCTCACTCTATCATAAACTTCAAAAAACCTTCAATCTCCAGTTAGGTTGGCAGTAAGTCACTCCTTTCTTGAATCGACCTCTATGGTTGAGTGTCCATCATACTCTTATACAGAGCCTGGAAAGGGCCAGGTAGCTTCCAGATCTCACCCTCTTCGGAGGTGACATATCCGGTAAATGCCCTCCCAGTCAATCTACTGTTGGAGTTTGCTGTTTTTGAGGAGATCCCTGAAAGGTGATAGTGCCTGAGCACTATGGTGGACAGTGTAGCCCCTTAAACATACCCAAAAACCCTCCACCTGGCGACTCCATAGTTCCTAAAAGATTAAGACTCCACTGGTGATCAGTAGGCCTGCTGATTAACTTGGTTTCACATAAGACTCCACTGGGAGACCAGCCTCTGAGACAACATCAACCATAGTAGCAAGTAGGGTTAAGCTGCTTGGCTAAGAAACAAAATTCTGGCTTTTAGAACCATTCACACAAGAGCTTATCCCAATCCCGACCCACCTGAAATATTTGACAATCCAGAGAGTATCCTTAGGGGAACTCCTACACCTAAAAGACCAACTATTCCCAGTAACATTCATAGAGCTAATTCTGCACCAGAAGACCTAACAACTCTATCACATTTTCTCCCTGACCTATACCCTCCAAACAGTTTACCAAGAACTAGGTCATTCAACCATCTAGACCAGCCAGACCTTGAGTTTCACAATTCACCATCTCATAGTGGTCAACACACTAGGGACAGAGGAACCCCTCCATCCACACCACCTGATTCCCACTTCATTCAAAACTTGGGGCTTTCCCATCCTAAATCTTCTCAACAAACTCCTGCTGGTCCTAATATCCCTGTCATCCATATACCAGCTACTCAAGTTAACCCTTTACCTCATCAGAATATCATCATGGCAGCTTGGTATGCACCTCTGGTCTTACCTCATCCCTTGCTACCCTTACCCAATGATTATCAATCAAAAATCCCACACTTCACTGCTAAAGAATCCATCATAGCTCAGCAACATGTAGATAAAATGGAGGATTCTTTTGACTACATGGAAATTGATGATGAAACAATAAAAATGAGACTCTTTGCCCAAATCTTGGGAGGTGAGGTGAAGAAGTGGTTTAAAAACCTACCTGCGGGTAGTATCCAAGATCTCCCTGCTCTATACCGGACTTTCGTCGACAAATGGGAAACTAGGGCAAACCCTCGCCAACTCCTAGCTGAATACATGAGCCTTAAAAGAAATGTGGGAGAGAGTGTCCATGATTACACAACAAGATTTAATAGCATTTACAATGCCCTCCCCCCACATATGAAACCTCCACAAGGCATGGCCCTAGCTAAGTACCCGATGGGTTTGATGCTGACATGGCCTATGAGCTTAGGGATAAAGAGTACACCGCATTGGAGGACATGCAGAAAGGAGCAGTGAACATAGAGGAAAACCTGATTGAGAAAAGAGCAAGACTGGGATCTGAGAGGAGGGTAACCTATAGGGATGACAATGTAGCCTCTACATCTGATCCAAATTTTGACAAATTGTCTAAAAACATGGAAGAGCTACAGAAAATGATGAAGAAAATGGTTGTCACTGTCAATAACCAAAACAGAAATCAAAACCAGAACCAAAACTTTAGAAGGAACAACAATTCTCCCAATAGACAGAAAGAATCAGATCAACAAATTATTCCCCCTTTCCAAAAAAATTTAGATGAAGATGAAGGAATCTTAGAAGATTCCGAAGGGAATGCAATAAACATGTTTGAAACAGAAGACTCAGTCCTTAACTATGATTCAGGAGAAGGTCAACCCTCACCATCATACTGGGATGAGGAACGGTTAGAAACTGAGGATTACAGATTAGGATTTGAAAATGCCATGATGCAGGTTAGAGAACAATATGAACTTAGGAGAAAAAATAACCAAGACACTTCCAAACCCAAAGCTCCTGAGGTTACCATCAAGAAAATTCCTGAAAAATCTTCTAAAGTGACTACTGAAAATAGCAAAACAGCAGCTAAAAGTTCTGGGAAAAACAAAGAAAAAGACAACCAAAACATTGAAAAACAAAGCCAACCAGCTAGTAGCACTGACACTGCGGTTAGTGCTCCTAATAAAACTGTCACCAACCCTGTACATAGTGAGAAATCACAAGCTGATACAGCCACTAAGACAGTGGCAAATAAAACAGAGTTGAGTATTACAAAGGGCCAGTCCACTTTCAGTTTGGAAAGTGAGATTGCCAAAATCAAAATCCCTGTACCATTATCTGAGTTGGCCACTTAGGATGTATATAAAGGCCAAATTTTGAAAGCCTTGAATTTAGGAGAAGTCAATGACACTGTAAATTTGAATGATGATCAACTTTCCCTCCTGTTTGGCCCAAATATTGAGGGAAAGTTTCAGGAAGGGGTAGTTCCACCGTTCTATATCAGTCTCAACATTCATGACAAAATACTCCACAATACCATGCATGATTCTGGAGCATCACACAATTTAATGCCTAAGGTACTAATGGAAAAGCTAGGCCTGGAGATAACACGGCCTTACAAAGACTTATATTCATTTGACTCTAGCAGAGTGAAATGCCTAGGACTAATCAAAGATTTATGTGTGAGCTTGACCCAGATTCCTGCCAAATGTATGGTCATGGATGTGGTGGTGGAAGATGTACCACCCAAGTATGGCATGTTATTATCGAGATCATGGGGAGGCAAATTATAGGGAACAATGCAGATGGATGGCTCATATGCCACTATCCCTATATTTGGCCAACTTAGAAGACTGTATAGAGAGTCCCAGATGAAATTCCTAGTCAGTAGCCCCGAGAAGCCTGAAAATTCACCATTATACTCTGTACACACGGACCTGGATTATTTCATTCTTTATAACGACCAATCCCTAGGAGAGCCAGAATCTGAATGTAGAAATACAAGTAAGGACACATAGCCCATGGACTTTAGCATAATGGCTACCCTAGAAGAATACGATGAAGAAAACCATGGGCAGGGTACTGGAAACGAAACTCAGAGTGAACTAGGAACACAATGCAGTCAGCCTATTAGTCACACCCTCCAAACTAACACACCAAGGGAAGAACAAGGCAGCCCACAACCTAGTACAGACCCCCCGACGCAACATAATGATGAACCCCTGTGGGAAATTAATTTCGATGGGTCCTGTACTAGAAACAATGTTGGGGCAGGGGTGTGGCTATGTAACACAGAAAATAACCACGCAGAGAGCCATGATGTGAATCTGCATTTCAAATGCACAAATAATATCGCAGAATACGAGGCTCTTATTCTTGGCTTAAATCTGTTGAAAAAATTAGGAGCCCATAGGATAACTATGAGAGGAGACTCAGAGTTAGTTATCAAACAGGCGAATGGTGAATATACAGCGAAACACCCCAGGTTAAGAGCATACCGGAACGACATTCTAGATTTATTGAAAACATTTATTGAATATGAATTGGTATTTGTGCTTAGGAGTCAAAACATCATTGCAAATGGATTATCTTGCTTCGCTAGTTCATATCCTAAGACTCCCCCTGACCAACAAATCATCATTCAAACCAAGTTCAGACCTGCAGTGCCAGACAACGAAAAATATTGGCAGGTCTTTGAAGGAGACAAACAGATTGAAGATTTTCTAGTGGGTAGAAATGAGTTTGAATTTCCTGATTCAGACTCAAAATCTGATGACAGCTACCCAAGTGAGGATTCCCCAGATGAACAAGCAACACCTTGTAACATAGAGATAAACACCTTGAATGAAGAAACTGGAAATACAACCGAAAAATATGAAAACACAGACAGCGAAGAAATGGAGGTGTTGCAGGCCAAAGATAAGAATATACCCAGAGGCCTAGCACCCCTAGAGGACCTTTTTGACTTTGATGACGTAGCAAAAAAGCCCACTACAGAACATGCAGACTCAGATATAGAAGAATGCAACATAGGCACTGAAGATAAACCCAAAATGATCAAACTGGCTAAGTCTTTACCTGCAGACATGAAGAAGAAATACATTGATATGTTTAAAGAATTCATTGATGTGTTTGCATGGGGCTATGAAGACTTAAAGGCTTATGACACCAACATCATACAACACAAGATACCCCTGAAGGAAAATCAGAAGCCTTTCAGACAGAAACTCTGCAGAATCAATCCAAAAAAATTGCTTGCAGTGGAAAAAGAGATTAAGAAGATGTATGATGCAGGTATAATAGTTCCTGTGAGGTTTTCCGATTGGGTATCAAATCTAGTGGCTGTGAGGAAGAAAAAAGGAGAGATCGGATTATGCATAGACTTCAGAAACCTCAACAGAGCCTCACTGAAAGATAATTATCCTTTGCCTAGAATGGAACATATCTTACAGAAGGTAGTGGGCTCTAATAGAATCTCCTTGCTTGATGGTTTTTCAGGATACAATCAGGTCTTAGTACTCCCAGAAGATCAACTCAAAACAGCTTTTACCACTCCATGGGGCACCTTCATGTATTTGAAAATTCCTTTTGGGTTGATGAATGTTGGCACCACCTTCCAGAGAGTGATGGATATAGCTTTCTCAGAGGAGATAGGACACTTCATTGTCATCTACTTGGATGACTTGACTGTCTATTCTAAAACTGAAGAAGAACACTTGAAACATTTGAGGAAAGTTTTTGAAAAATGTAGAAGGTATGGTCCGTCTCTAAACCCTAAGAAAACTGTTTTTGGGCTCCAAGAAGGTAAACTTCTTGGTCACATTATATCTGAGAAGGGGATTAGGATAGACCCACAAAGAGTTGAATGGATACTCCAAATCACACACCCAAGAAACATCAAGGAGCTACAGTCCTTCATTGGGAAAATCAACTTCCTGAGGAGATTTATTCCCAATCTCGCTGAACACCTTAGGACTATGACTAACATGCTGAAGAAAGGTGTAGGAGTTAAATGGACTGTTGGGGCTAAAAAATCTTTCAAATCAGTAAAACTTTCACTCACTCAAGCTCCTGTTCTGATTAGTCCTGATTTCTCAAAGGACTTCATGATTTTTTCATTCACCTCCGAGCATACAGTGGCTGTAGTTTTGCTGCAGAAAAATTTAGAAGGTAATGAACAACCTATAGCTTTCTTCAATAAAGCCTTAAGGGATGCACCCCTGAAGTACAACATTATGGAGAAGCAGGCCTATGCCCTGATTAAGGCCTTAAAAGACTTTAGGGTGTACATTCTGCATTCTCACACCATTGCTTATGTGCCAAATATAGTGTTCAAAGATATCTTGTCCCAAGACCCTCATGGGAAAAGGGGCAAATGGATTGCTACAATCTTAGAATACGACCTTGAAATAAAACCCACCAAGCTGATCAAAGGTCAAGGCCTGGCCCAGTTAATGGCTGAATCAAACTTGCAGGCCCTTAACATTAACATGATAAATGCCTTAGATGAGCAGGAAGGATTGCCCCATCCAACTATTGAGGAGCAGTTTCAAACCTCTCCTTGGTATACTGATATCCTTTACGTGCTCACAAACCTCAATTTCCCTCCAGAACTGTCCAAAACCAAGGCCAAATTCATAAAACTCAAAGCTAGAAATTATTGCATCCTGAATGAAAACTTATATTGGAAAAATCCAAATGGCCTATTACTGAAATGTTTGTCTGAAACTGAAGCTGAAAATGTTAAACAAGAATTTCATGCTGGAGAATGTGGAGGCCACCTGAGTTGGAAAGCCACAGCAAATAAGATACTCAGGGCTGGTTACTATTGGCCTACACTCTTCAATGATGTCCATAAAATGACCCTTACCTACCACAAATGTCAGATCTTTGAAGGTAAAAGAAAACTCCTCCCCCTTTCTCTACAACCCATCAATGTAGAAGGTCCCTTCATGCAATGGGGTCTAGACTTTATAGGGGAAATTCATCCAGCCTCTTCGGGACAACACAAATGGATCTTAACAGCCACTGATTATTTCACTAAATGGATAGAAGCCATACCCACTAGGAAGGCCATTGATTCTGTCATCATTAGGTTCCTAGAAGACTTCATCCTATCTCGGTTTGGCTGTCTAAAGAAAATAATCACTGAAAATGCTGCTGCTTTCGGATCCAAGAGAATGGTTGATTTCTTTCACAGGTATGGAATAGCCCTTGGTCATTCAACTGCCTATTACCCTCAGGGTAATGGATTAGTTGAATCATCCAACAAAATCCTAGTGAACATCATTAAGAAGCTGCTGGAAGAGAACAAAAGGTCATGGCATAAAAATTTGGTACATGCTTTATGGGCTGACATGCTCACCACAAAGAAATCCCTTGGCATGTCACCATTCCAGCTTGTCTATGGAAGCGAAGCTGTCTTTCCTACCAGCCTGGGAGTTCCAATAATCAGACTTTTCTAGGAGATCCAATCGGAAGAGGACAGCATGATAAGAAGGATACATCAGACAACTCATCTTCAGCAAACAAGGGAGCAGGTTTACAACAGAGAAGTCAAAGTTCAAGAGAACATTAAAAAGCTGTTCGACAAAAGAACCAAAGCTGCAGATTTCAAAGTCGGGGACAAGGTTCTGAAATGGGATTCAAGGAGAGAGGACAAAGGTAAACATGGTAAGTTTGACAGCTTGTGACAAGGTCCATATATTATTCAAGCCACTGTGGGCCCGAATGCATTTTTTCTACAAGAACTTGATGGTACAGAGTTTTTTGGGGGTCTTTTCAATGGAAGGATGCTCAAACACTACTTCAGCTGAGTTTTATTTCCAGTTTCATTTCCATTTTACATACCATTGCAGTTTTACTTTCAAAAAAACTGAGAAAAATGTTCCAAAAACAGAAAGAAAGGAGAGGTTCGGATAGGTTCAAAACATGAACCTCTAAAGTACAGATATTGGCTCTAATAAACTCAAAACCTGAGCCAAAGAAGGGAAGACAACCGGTCCTAACATGCTCAAAACCTGGACCAGCAAGGAACAAAGAAGAATCAGCTCTAATATGCTCAAAACCAGAGCTGAAATCAAAGAAAATAAGTGACTCAAATATGCTCAAAACCTGAGTCACAAAGAAAGAAGGATATTTCAAATACAAAATTTCATGCCTTCACAGTTTTGTTTGCAGTTTTCTACAAGTCGTCACTCCAGCAAGTCAGACAGTCTAATCCTGGCTTGGCTATTTTTCAATTTCCTTTCTTAGAATGTAGGAGAAGAAATCTGTTGGACAGTTTAACCCCAACAGATTTTAGATTAGGTAGAGAATCATATGATACCAACAGCCTAATCTAGCCTCATGGAGTAATAAGGGTAGAAGTAGAATAGGTTTGTTTCCTGTTTCAAAAGTAAATCATGTAAAGGGTCTGCTAGCTCAAGTGCACCCTAATAGGAGAAAAAGGCTAGGACTTTAGTTTGGGTAGGTAGATTGGTTGGGAAAATGTTTCTGCTGATTCGTGTACTTAACATATTATGGCAGCTGAAAATTAAAGAAAGAAGGGATGTGCCAAGCAGCATGCATCTGGCCTACTCCAAAGATCATTTCTGGTTTCTTGCCTCCTTCAAGAAGAAGCCATCCCCATGTGGAGCCACTGTTAGCCCCCCTATGAAATTCTTGACAAGCAAGCTGGGGGCTATGTCATTTTGGAGACCTTCAGGGAATGCATCTCCCCTGAAGACACATCATCCTTGGGGTCTCTCTGTGCTTCGCCTTATACAAGTCCCCTATGCTAGTTCCCTGCCCTAAGGCCTGCATTTCCCCTCATACTCCTGCAAAACACCACTTTTTTACCTCCTTTCCCCTTTGACAAGGTCCCTCTTTTCCTCTTTTAATTTTCCTATTAACCCCCTAAATCCCTTCTAAGGACCCCTGCATCCTTTGTTTTCCCAAATTCCCCCTCCATCTCCCTATCGTTACCCTTTGGAGACTTGAATGCATTAAAATGGGTTAAAAACCCGCCGATCATATAATAGGCCTCGGCCCATTCCCCGCTAACCCCACGCCTTTTCTCTCCATACAACCTAGCAAGTATGGCGAGGCCACCCTATGGGAGGCTCTTCACACATCAGTAAGGTCAAACCATGGGTACCCCAACGGTTGGCCCCTCGGTATGTGGGAAAACCCGACGAACGGCTGTCATTCAACGCGGGGGGGTCGCTCCCAGGATTCTCATGTCCCTTTGTGGTCCCCACATTACATCTGTAGTCCATTTAATGCGGCAAATCAACGTTCCGTATTTAATCCCTATCGCGCGCGTTTTCATCGTCGTCTGTACGAGATCTGATGGTGTGGATTCCGCCTTAAGTAGTGGTCCACCGCTTTCACTATTCCAAAACTGCCTGGTTTATTTTGCACCGCCTTTGGGCGGCTGGCAGTTTTTCCCCGACGACCAGCGATTCCACTCAACGCCTGACACCTGTCCTCCTGTACGATTTCAAAACCACCCATCCCACCCGTTAACTCCATCCATCGCGCGTTATTGTTCGGACACGGATGCCCAGCGAAATTGCCGAAGACCGTCCGATCTAGAGCGGCCCATCCAACGGCTATCGCTCGTCGAAGATGCACGATAGATAATCCAGTTGCGCACGTGATAACTCAAGTCATGGCCCGACGTCCGTCATCCTCCGCCGTTGATCTCCGCCGCGATCGACGGTCCAGATTTGTTCACCCGCCGCTGACTTTTCCACTGTCGTCGGTCCCGCCACGTCACCTCCACGTGCATCCTCCGTACATACTCCTATTCCATTTCATATAATCGTTCATTTTCGTGTTTTTTAATGTTTTTTCCATTCAAACTCTGCTCTGTGAGACCGCCACCTCCGCCAGAACAATTTGTCACCATTTTTCGCGATTTCTCCCCCCAGTCTATCATCTGCACGGCCATTTTCATTCTCTGCACTGCCTCCATCACCCTGTCCATGGTTTTTCTTAACAGGTTGCATGTTTTTGCAGGTTTATCAGCCGGTCATGGTCCGCCATGATTATACAGCGTTTAATGCAGCAGCCAAGAATTCTGTGCACAGGAAATTAATGCATAAGCCAGTTTTTTGCATCGACAGAACCTTTCTCCATTGAAGGATAGAGTTTAAGCTCTGCAAACCCATCCGGCACCATTAAAGCTCGATTTGCGCCATCAATGGAGCAGCACTGACCTCGAGGCACGCAAACGCAGATATTTAGGCCTCAAACTCAGGTTTAAAGCATTATGATGAGGATTAAAGGGCTCGATCCAGTATTTCAGAGGTGAAGCATCAGATTGAAGACCCCGAGGACCTCTCAAAGAGTAAATGCAAGGGAAGCCGTATCACGAGGGTTTTTTGCTACAGCAGCAGCATGTTTTTCTTCATCAAAGGACAAAACGCCCATGCGTTTTTTATTATGCATCGTGTCCCCGAAGTTTCCTACCCTGACCGCAGTCCTACAAGATCAGGAGCATTTGTTGCACAAGTAGGGCAGATTTCGTTGTTTCTTATTTTATTTATGTTATTTCACCACATGTACCACACAGTACTGCAGTCAGAACGCCTAAGCCATACCAGGGATAAATGCAGAGATTTAAAACAGGATGGGTTTCGGCCCTCTATTCTTTTCTGTGTTTAATGTTACATTTAGTGCTCACCTACCTCCTCAGTCGATCTTCTGTTCATCCTCCGCTATAAAACGCAGAAGGAGATTATTGTAAAGGTTGTTGATTGGATATCAGAGAAATGCAAGCATTTTCCTCTTGAGACAAGTTCTCTGTGTAATATTGTAAGATACGTTGAGATTTGATGTATTCAAACTGAATGTTCAAGCTGTGGGCAATGATGTACCTGATTGGTGTTGTTTTTAATATGACAAGCACGTTTCTTTGGATACTGATCTAAAGCAGTTGGTGATGTTTCCCTATCTCTATGTTTGAGTTCATTTCGTTCCATTTCTATTGGCTCGCATCAGAAGTTTGGCATAAGATTTACCCTTGATAGGTACCTTATGTTGCTGCTCTCCCAGCCTTTTATGTTTTCTGCATATATGTGTATCTGAATATTGATTTCAATTGATTTAACCAGTGTAGTGGATGTTTTTTCCTGCTCTCTGATGTATGAATTAATGAAATCTATGTTTAGATGTTCTTGTTAGGATTTATGGATGAGTTGAGAACACTAGGAGGTCTAGAACCCTGTCTCTGCCTCAGTAGGATCTTTCCATCTCATTAAACCTTTCTAAGATCCCTTCTGTTAAACTTATCCTTGTTTTTCCTTGGAGTTTCCAAAGCAGACCTGGAGTTAAATGACCTCTGGTTCGATCTATAAGCAGCCCCTTTGTCCCCCTTTGAGAGTTGTCTCTGAGTACGTCCAAGCAGGTCTAGAGTTAAATGACCTCTGACCTGATCTATAGGCAGAAATTTGGCTGTCTTTCCCTCTTTCCCTCTCACTCATTTTCAGTCCTTAATGTTCCATTCCATCAATCATCTTTTGAGATCCAAATGCTCTAGATAACTAGCCCAACTGAAAGCTTGCACATTGAACACAAGTAAACCCTTTCTTGACTCCATTGCCCAATGGCCTTGATGTTCCCTGAGTTATCTATCTTCGCCTAGTTTCCTCTTTGCTCATCCTTGTCTTATATTGGACCCTTCTTTCCTGATTCCCAACGACCAAACATAAACAATCAAACAAACAAACCCTGTGCCTATAACTAGCCTAAAACCTTAACATTCGAGCTTCAAGGACATAAAACCTTTGACTATCATAGAGAGATCCCTCTCTGGACCTAGGAGGGCTAGATCCTACGGTCTGAAATTGGTTCTTATGTTGTCTCATCTTTTGGTCTTGTCAACCCTGCCAAAATGGGAACCCCAACGTAAGACATGTCAATGTGTCTTCAGAGGAAGAGAAGTCGATCTAGAGCACCCTATTTCTTTCGAAAGCTAGAAGTCATCTAAAAAATAATGAAATTACTCCACCACAGAGTGTGAAAGGTTAGCAATGGTATATGCATTGCAGACATTTAAAAATTATTTATTAGGCGCACACTTCAAAATTTTCACCAATCATTCTGCGTTGAAATACCTTGTGAACAAGCTTGTGTTGGGGGGCGGGGGGATTTTCAGGTGGATATTTCTATTCCAAGACTATGATTTCAAAGTGATAGTCTAGCCAAGCCATTTGAAGACAGGGCCCAATCATGTGTCTGTGATCGAGATAGGTAAAGAGTCGATGAATATTGAGGAAGGGTTATCTGATGCCTAACTGTTCGCTACTCGGGTTGCATATGAGAATTTTCTAGATGTCATTCAGTTTCCAGAGTCACACCTTCAGATTATACTATGAAGCAGAAGAAATAATTGGTAGTAAAGGAAACATATTTTACTATGATTTCAGGAAAATTATACAAGATGTGGGTTGATGATATTCTATGAAGATATGTCCCTGAGCATGAACGACATAGTATTTTGGTTGAAGCGCATGCTAGAGTTGCTAGAGGTCACTCCACAGGAAAGCCCATTGTGTATAAGATTATACGAGCTGGACTTTGGTGGCCTACTGTGCATAATGATTCAAAGGAATAGTATAATGCTTGCGGTGTTTGTATAATTCTTGCGGTGTTTGTCAAAGGACTGGTAGGCCTTCGCAAAGGGATGAAATGGCACTGCATCCTCAAGTCAATTTGGAGGAATTTGATAAATGGGAAATTGACTTTGCAGGACCGATTGATCCACCCAGAAATAAAGTTGGTGCATGATACATTATTACTATGAGGGATTACCTCACAAGATGGGTTGAGGCACAACTAGTGAATAATTGTAGTGTAGACACAATGAAAAAATTTATTTTTGAAAATATTTTTTCAAGGTTTGGTTTCCCAAATATCTTGATGTGTGAATGAGGTCGACATTTATTAAACAAAACTATTGAATCATTGAACATAGAGTTCAGTATTCATCACCAGAAGAGTACGCCATATCACCCATAGGAAAGTGGGACGGTTGAGGCCTGTAACAAAATTATATAGAACGCTTTGAGTAAGGTGTGAAACATCAATAGGGTTGACTTATTATTGAAAATTCCCACAGTTTTCTGGGCCTACATGACTACTTGTAAGAATTTGATGGGTTAGACTCTGTTTCTATTAGTATATGGGTAGGAAGTCGTGATGCCAATGGAGTACATTATGCCTAGTGTCTACATTGCATCAGTTAATGATATGGTGGACAATGATGTTATGGAGCAGAAATTGGATTAATTTATTGTGTTGGAAAACGATAGGTTAACTGATGTATTTCCCCAAAAAGTACAGAAAGAGAGGGAAAAATCCTAGCATGACAGGCATATTAAGCAGAAGACGTTCAATAATGGGGACTTAATTCTTTTGTATGACAACAAGTTCATGAAGTTACTAGGGAAGCTATAAATGAACCAATTTGGACCTTACATTGTTAGGAATGTCTCGGAGGGGGGTGTAGTTCAGCTCGAGAAGTTGAATGATGAGGCATTAAGTGAACATGTCAATGGCACATGATTTAATTTATACGGGGATGAATTTTCCATTGGGGGTTCACATTTACTATAAGGCCGGATAATAGTCTTAATGTTCCTGCAGTTGGAAGAGATCATGGGACTGTAAAATAATATGTTGAAGGATGGATTCATCACGCCCTGTGGGTGGTCGACGGGCTGCGGACATGGGTGTGCTGGTCTTGGATTTCGAAGAATGGAGGATCAAGGCCATTGAGGTGCAAATCTTGGAGCCCACCTATAATATGATTGTTGGAGCCAAAACAAACTTTATTTGACAAGCATCATTGGTCATTGGTATGACAGTAGAGGATGTATTTAATGGGAACATTGTGGTGGATTTTCCACTCAACATGAATTTATGAGGTGTATATAAAGGGGAAAGGGGATCATGGAATTTAAATTTAAAATTTTTCTATAACCGGCATCCCACTCCACATTTGAATACTTTATGCTTTGAAATTTAGAATTGAGATTTTGTGCCTGAAGCTAGACAAGTGAGTCGTTGCATGATAGATTACAGTTTCGAAGTGTTTAAATAATCCTTGATCAAAGAAGTGCTCAGGATACAATCTAGTAGGTCTAAGACATACCATCATAGTTACGCCACCCACAAATGTCACAAGGCCAAGATAATCAAGGAAATGGACCAGAGAAGCACCTTATAAAAATCAAAAGAATTTGGTACTTAGTACCTCATCGAGGAAGAAAATTCCAAATGAACAAAGGTCTAATACGATGCAAGATAGGAAAAAGCAGAAATTATAGGTATAGGAGTCGGAAGAGGAAGAAGTATTTCCCAAACGGCAAGAGAACATTGACGCCAAAGAAAGGGAACCTATTTCTAGGTTGCCCCCATATATTCCACCATGGAAATCGACAATTGCAAATATGATGAAGGATCCAGACATAGTAAAGTATTATATTTTTACACGTTTACTTCCTGACGAAGTACTGGTTGAAGGATATTTATCGAGAAATGTGCCATAGTTGCGAATGGAGGATTTGGATTTCATTTACTGCAACAAGTACACTTAATTTGAGCCAATTAGGTATCTACACTCTACATACTATGAAGCTACTGGAGTGACAAGGCTAGAAGAAATGAAGTGGGTCACCAGAATTCAGAATGTAGGGCTACTAAACATGTTATATGTTTCGCACTTTGGGTGAAACATTGTCAAGACTATCTGTGTTCACAAACTGTTGGCCCTAGTGCACGATGATTTTCTATGGTTGGGGGGAAGAATCCCCATTGATGTGATGTTGATAAGGAATATCACAACATTTCCTTATCTCGACCTAGACCCCACTGAAAAATTTGTCGGCAAGTTTTAGGATAAGAAGTTGTCTAAAAAAATGAAGCAGGATTATGGCGTAATGAAGGGAATTAGGAGTTGCCCTATTAACTCCATCAAAAATTGGTCATTGTGTTTTTTCCACCCATATTTCAACAATAAATATCATGCAAAAGTGTCACCCACAAGAGGTTCTAGCGTAGATGTTGTCTTTGGCTGCGTAGTGTAGCAAACACTTTGTATAAAATTGGGTCGGATACTTGTGTAAATAATTATTAGATGACCACAGAGAGGCTTAGGAGGAGGAAAAGCCATTCTACTATCTCTGGCTCTTTCTCTTGATTGAATTGATGGCCTGGATGGTGACTGATGAGTTGTAATTCTGCATTACAGACCCGAATCTTTGTAAGGCTATAAGGTATGCCTTGTTGTGCCTTTCAAAGGAGCCTACTCAGATAATGGCCAATAAATTATTTTCGGTTTGGTTTGAGATGAGTCTATGGAAGGTGATTAGTCATAAGCCATGATTAGCACTAAGTGTTTTTGCAGAATATTGACGCGTCATTTATTTTGAAGTAGAATTTTTCCATGTGCACATTTGAGTGAAGCAGGACCTTGCAGAGGTTTGGTACAAGATTTCATACCTAGTGATAAAGGATGATATGGTGAGAATTTTAAGTGAATGTCCAAGTGATTGGTTAACTCCACCCATTGGAAGGTGCAAAGGAAGACCAGGTAGACACGAGTGGCATGAAGACGAGTGTGAAGACCAGAAAGAAGGACACCAAGAAGCAACCTAATAATGTCACCTTCGGGACTGCTAAGGATTCTGAAAAGTAAGCTGAGCGGGAATCATAGAAATATGCTCCAGAGATAGGTGGGGGAAATAATCAGGGTGGTGAGGACACATTTATGGATGAACCAGACCCCCCTCCCTTTACATTATAGAGAGGCGGCAGTCCCTGGGTGGTGGAGGCGCGTGGAAGAAGGTGAAGCCTGATAGGTCCATCGCCCGAGAAGCATTAGTCCTCAATGAGGGGAACTTCAATGAAATTCGTGACACTGTTTGGAACATCACCAATAATCTATGGTTCAAAATTGAGGACCAGTACAAGAAGGTCTTGGCAGAGTTCCATAAGGGACTCAAAGATTTACAAGTTCAAACAAGAATAATACAAGCTAGTGTTTATCAAGTAAGCGGGCATCAAGCGAGTGGGGCACCAGTTAGTGAAAATACAATAGAGAAAGAGCTGGAAATTCCAACTGGTACCTTTGCAGCACTGATAGCTGTGGGTATCTTATGTTTTTATACTGCTGAGAAACTGGTGCAGGAGGCACATTGGAAGAATTACAGGTTCAAAATAGCTACGATGCCTTTGAAAACACTATGCGAGTTCCACGAGGGAGTTGCCAAAGAGTTGCAGATCTGAGAGTAGCGTGCCATGATAATTATCCAGGATGTTAAGAAATAAATTTGGAGGATGATATGGGAAAAGAAACAATTTTTATAGGATTGTGATTAGGAAGTTGCACATAGACAAAAATTGGAAACAACCATCACCAAGGTTTTCATCGAACTACCTGAACTACAGATTCAGGCTACAACAATGCCAGAGGAAAAAGTGGAAAATCCTGTGATGAAAATTAAGGATTATGAGGCCGAGGTAGATCAGGTGTGACTCAAGATGCAGATGAATATCATTGAGTTACAGATGCAATTGCATCCCGTTACTACGCCATAGTTTCGGGAGTAGCGTGCAGAAGAGATTAAGGTTGCCAATGAACAGATTGGATCCACAGTCTAGGAATCTACTCAAATATTTGAAGATATTATGGATATCTCGACCTCATTGCAAGATGACGCTCACGTTTAGAGGATTGAAGAGGAAGTTCATGAGAAAGTAGAACAGATGGACCAGATTAAGGTCACTACGAGGACTTTAGCACTAGTATAGTAGTATGCCCATCTCCAAGAGGGTAAATTTTTGCAATAACATATCAATGGGATTCACAGGAAATAAAAAATTATCACAGTTAAAAAGAATCCATGGGAATCTGAAGCTAGTGAGTTATCCTAGACTATCGAGAAAAATATGAAAGTATTGTGCGAGACGCAAAAGGATATTTCCACAAAAATCGCAGGGCTGGCCACTGAGACGTTGTTGATTGAAATCTGTGAAGTTGAGAAGGAGTGCATCAAAACAATTCTACCTATGAATGATGCCTTGAGTAGCATCAAAGACAATATCTATGGTTCACCAACAGGGTGACTCGAGACAAGTCACATTTTTGTGTTGGGAGCCTATTTTATAGGGTACCCCTCGATTGAAGATTTTGAGAAAGACTCTGTAGATCGAGGAGTGGTGCACATAACGCGGAGCTACTTTAGAGCCTTAAGGGATTTTGGGTGTGTTAAATCCCCTTATTTTGTAGAGGGATGGGATATTTTTTTATACCTTGAGCTCCTCCCATGGTTTTATGACCATGGTATTGTAAAATAAAAGACTATATAAGGAGTCTAGAAAGTCGATGAATGAGATATGATAACTCATGATAGAATTCACTTGGATGTAATGTTATTTTAAGTATATATTCTATTTTTTAGTGGGAAATGGAACTATCCTACTTTTAAGTGCGTGGATACCTTAAGAAGTCTGTAGTTGAGTGCGCAGACCCCTACAGTTGAGTGCACAAGGCGAATGTGTTGTATTAAGAAGAGCTGAGTAATAATAGAAAAATTTGAAGACATATCTGTGTTCTGTGTTTATGTTTTTTGATATACTTGTATTTTGATATCATGTGTGCTAAGTTAAGTGTTTTTATACATAATTTCATCGTGAATTCCTGTTTATGGATATTTATGTTGTTTTATGCTTGTTAAAGTAAAATCGTGAAATCTGCAAGATAGTTCAATTTGATTGTTGAACAACTACTGTATAGTTAGCATATTGGTTTTGCGAAGATGTGATAAGTGTAAAAGAGAATATAAGCCCTAACTCCACACTCTATTATCCCTCTAGATGCAGAAACATGGTTCTAGCATTTCCTAATATTGCCCCGGGTGAGACTTCGGTCTACACAGTAGATCTTTTCCACAAGGGCCGCTAATAGCAGGTTTGTTTGGTTTTCACAACAATAGATGAACCTTTTTCTAGGCCCCATCAAGATAATGTTCATGTTATCCACACTCCAAACAATATAGAGTGGTAGGAAATCTCAAACCCAATAGTCATACCATTTTCAATGATGCATGCATGAAGAAATGTGCGAGTAATTTCCCAAATTCTTGATAGAGTTCAATTATAGATAATAATTTCTACATTTGTGAACACTGGATTTCATTTCTTTGGTAACCACACTACCTTTAAATTTCAAGTGAACATAAACATATTTCATTTTGAAGTGAAGATCAGTGTTGAAGAATTGGGTGGATGGCTGCATAAGGCCATGATCGTATTTTCAGTTAGCCACTTCAGTGAAATAAACAAGATTTTCTTTTCTACATTCAAAAAAACAACCACCATATTCGGCTGGTGGGAGTATCATAGAAAATAGTGTTCATACCAGGGAGAACCTATAACAACCTGGTGAGCCCTTGTATTTAAAGAAGAGTGGTGCAACTCTCAGAGGCTACTTGAATTTACTTATCAACCCTGGGTTCATACAAAATTGGAGGTGATTGTGCTATATGCGGAGCAGATGAGCTCTACTCATGCCATCCTCATCTTAGTTCTACCATGAGGTTCTAGTAACTAGGGATATTTTGAAAGAGGAAGTTTTTCACAGTTATAACTGCAACCTTTGGCTGAAATAAAATGATAACCATTACTCTATTGTAAAAAATAGAAGATACACTATATTTCACTGATTCATTTATTTAATTTTTAATTTTGAAAATGAAAAATTACTAACAACCATTCTAAGTAAAAGAAGAAAAATTTCACTAGATTACATTCGTTTTCTAGACTACTTAATTGAATTGTAGAAAGAAACTAATCTATATTTGCACACATGTTGAATCAATGACTAACTGACTTATATCTAATTCATGCTAGTTACTGTGCTAATGATGAAATAATAACAATTCAAATTACCATGTTTTGAAGCAAGAGAAGAGGGTGTTTTAGGTGTCCTAAGCGTGTCCCTGAACCAAATATTTAGTGTTTGAGGTCCACTAATGGATTTTATAGGCTTAGGTGAGTTGGAGGAGTGATTTTGGGATGAAGGAGAGGGCACTCAACACTGCTACAGGATTCCACTTTTGCTACAAGAAATCCTACAATGCTACAAATAGGCCGAGAGAGCTTGGAGGCTAGAAATGGTGGAAGGAAGGCTATGAAGGGTGAGGTAAATATGGATCCAAGGAAATGGATGATGACCAACCCCCTTGCCCAAGCTCATAACTCTCAAAAAAAAAATCTTGCACCAAAAATGTTGTGCTGACTGGTATGATGATGGTCCCCAAAAAAATCTTGTCGGTGAATGAATGATAGTTGACCAATGGAGGGTTGAAAATCAGAGTGATAGTGATGAAAGGGTAATTCAGTGCTACTATAACCAAACCCACAAATAATACATCTACTCATGCATTCATCATCAACAAAAATATCATGGAAATATTGGAAAATATGAGTTGAATTTGACTAGAACTACTCATGCACTTGAAACACAAATCTACCTTTGAACCTCCTGCATACTCATGACAATAAAAGTCCATATATCTTAATTTTTCCAAGAAATAATAAAATTAAAATGCTTGGTCTCTGGTGGAAGGTCTTCCTCCTCAAACTCCAGTGGAACAGATGAGAGAAGGAGACTGTCAATACAATTTTGATATTTGATATGCTACAAAAATGTAATGAAAGTAACCAACTACTGAAGCATAAAGGAAAAATACAATTGTACAAAAGAGAGACTATCGCCCATGGGTTGGGCCCTAACCCATGAGCTTCAGCTCTCTGAAATAAACTCAATGAGAAAGAAACCAAATGCTCATTCTTATTTCATAACCAGTCTCTTACATTAACAATGAAAGTAAAAAATATCTAATAAAGATCCAAGATCTCTATAGCTGCAAATAAAATTTGAATCCTAATAAGTTCTTGCTCTCGTCTATGTATACAAAAGGGTAGCAACCAACAACACCCTAAAAATTAGTTTTTTGTCCCCTTGATCTTCGAGAGAATTTGAGCTTGGCTCTCTCTTATCATCCACTTTCTCGTTTATCTTTGAATTCGAACTAGTAGAGGACGATCTAAGGAGATATTGGATGATACTAAGAGTTACTAAAGTGTTGAACCTATCTATGATTACTCATTGTTGTTTAATAAGAGCCCTGATATGGAATTTCATTCAATAATATCATTCTTCCCTTCATTTCCTGCAGTTAAACCATGTTAGGCTTCGAGTCATGACAATCCTTTCTACACCATTATCACTAAGAAAAATATGACAAAATGTGATTAAGTGTATGTGAGAGAGAGAGAGAGAGTAAATAAACTAAAAAAGTGACATTACAACCCCTTAAAATATACTTAATGATGGCCCTCATCACAACTTGGTCAAATTTTCTAGATACGATGCACAATTACAATTAACTTCATCACAACAAGGCTTAATATACCCAATGGAAACCACTCTACCATTGCAATGACCAGTCTACAAAAGACTAAATAAACAAGTTCCATGACGTAATGGATTATTTGGATAGCTAGGAGACCAAATAAAATCATATCCCCAAGTATTGGCGCCAATCACATCACTACTTTTAAATCAAGCTCAATTACTTCAATAAGAACTCTAGTGGTATGCATATTGTTTTATGGAAAAAAAAAGAAAATATTTTTTGCTAAGAACTTCATGATGGGAAAATTTTGTAATATTCCAAAAATATAGCCTTTATCTAAATGGATTATTACAGTTTGTTTTATCACTAGGTAGGTTAATAAGTGGGTATGGAGACTCTTAAACCTCTTTAGAAGGAATAATAACACTCCTAATGTGAAAGGAGGAAGAATAAGCAGTTGGATTAAGCACCTTTGAGTGTGAAAAGGGGTTGGATCATGTTGATTCAGTCAACTTTGACCAAGTCAACAACGTTGTCATGGAGGAGTGGCATTTATGATGAGACAACGCGGTTTTAGTGGAGGACAACTTGCGTGATATTGGTGGCAAGTATGGATGGGACCCAACGTGAGAAGGTTCACATGCTATATATGGAGAGGATGGTAGCCATTGTTATTCATGTTTTATATTATCATTTTGATATTGGTCTGCTTAGACTTGCTTCCTTTTTGCTGTTTAGTAGGGTTGTTGTGCTGTTTAGCACAAGGGTGTTCCTGATCAGGAATACCTACCTCATCCTCAGGGAAGGAGAGGTTATTTGAGATGCATTTCCTCATTCTAGATTTTTTTCCAAGCAACCTCCTTTAGCTACAACACAATTTCTATTTAGAGCTGGGTTGTGTTGTAGGGTGCAGCAAAGGAGGATCACATAGAGCTATTTCTAGGCTTTTGTTTCAGTGGAGAGGTAGCCTATCCATTAGAGGATCAGCAAGGAAGGATCCTGGGCATATTTTCACATATTTGGCATCAAGCCAACCATCTACCATCCCTCACAGCGCAGTCCCAATTCTAAACTGTGTTATTTTTTAAGGCAATTGCTAGGAGGGTTCATTGAGCTCATCGGGAGGGTCTGTTTCTAAGTAGAGGGATCAACCTTCTATTTAGAAATACTATTGGAGGAGGAAATAATCATTTCAAATATTTCATAGCCTCATTTTACTTAGATCAAGTTTGTAGTGACATCTGAACCCCAGGGTTATTCGTCACATTGTATATTTCTTGGTGTTTCTAGCAATCTTTTCCAGGTTGGCTAGAAATCATGTATTAGAGCCCACATCTTCTTTTCTGGGAATTTTTTTTTTTTTATATCATCCATATTTCATTTATGTATGTTTATAGTAGCAGCTACACTGATATAGCAAGCATTGTCACTGCTCTTCGGCATTCTATACAGTTGCAGCAACTCATGTGTTGATAATTCCTATCATTGGAGGCTTGTTCTTATTGCTTGAGTGGCTTGTCCTTCATGATATTTTTGTATAATGTTGCTGATATCTTAGTAAAATGATGGTTGAATATTCATCCCTCTTATTTCATGTTCATATTTGATGTGTTTTACATTACTATGTCTTTTATTTCTGCTATTTCCAATTTGGAATATTACAGTGGTATAGAAGCATAATCTTGGCTTAGCCTATGCATTCAAGACATTATGCTATTAGAAGGAGACGCTTCTTCTCATAGAAAATAGAAGTTTTACAGAAGAAACACAGGCATGAATCAATTATTTGGAGAAATGAAGGAAGAGAGGTTCTCCCAACTTCTTTTCCAAACTATGAAAAATATCAAGGAAGATCTCAAGGAGATGAAAGGGGAGAAGGGTAGGAAATTTCCAAGAGGGTTTGAAAGTGAAGAAAGCCCTATATATTCACATGATGGGTGTGAGAATTAAGCCACAAATGCAGATCCACATCACATTTTATTTCCCACATTCACTGAAAGAAGAATTGAAGAAGAAGATTCTCCAAGGGAGGAGACCTTGGGTGACTATCTTCAGGAGTATGAATCTCAATCATGGAGATTCAAAAAGCACTTGGACTTCGAAGGGTTTTTCCAACTCTAGGAAGATAGAAGATCCAACAACCATAATAGAAGCAAGAGAGGTAGAATATTTGTACATAAATTTGATGGATTAGCAAAGTGCAGAGCCAAAGCTTGGGTGGAGGAGCTAGATTCCTATTTCCAGCTACAGGAAATTTCAGAAAAGGAGGCCATTAGAGTAGCAACACTACACCTCAAAGGTATGGCCCATGATTGGTGGTTTTTTAGTTTTTCTTCATTTTATCATGCAAATGTAAAAACTTTTTCATGGTTCACTAAGAAATTAGTGAGAATATTTGACATTAAACATTGTGAAAAATTTTCTGTTGAACCTAAAAACTCAAAACCTTTTCATGAGTTGGAGAGATCTATTTTTCCAACTCCACTCCATATTTCTGTTGAAGGGGATAAAAACATGCATGATTCCTTGCTGAGGTCAAGATCCCCACTTCTTGAAGAGTCCTCTTCTATAGATGAAGACATGGAGGTTCCTCCTTCAAGGGAAGACCAACATCAAGGGTCTCTCATTGATGATGAGGCATTCTCAAATATTGATGAAGAGGATGAGCAGAGAAGAGCTAACAACGTTGTACCATCAGGAGTAGATCCATCACCACATGAATATGGGAAGGAAGACATTGCTTCCATTAGAGGAGCCCTTGTGTCTTTTCAAGGAATTCCAAATGATCCAACATGTGGGAACCAAAACAAAATTCTGGAGCAGCATGAATTAGTTATTATGGGTTGTAAATATTGGCAGATGGGAGGATAAGAAAATAAGGATCAGCATCGAGGGATGATGATCATTCACCCTTATCTATTTCAGGATAATTCTGCGCAAAATAAGAAGACTGTATTGCGCAGTGAATAGAGGGACAAATCAGACCACTCATATATACAGTTCACTTCAGATTTTGATGTCTCACTACATGGGGGTATTCCACTTGGGAGGCCACCATATTTAGAGTTATTGAGAGACATATTTCCATTTGGTTCACCACTCTTAGATTCCATAGAGGTGAATACTTTGGAGGGGTCTAGTACAATGCAGAGAGTCTAGGGTAGACTCAAGGGGGACGGAGACATTCGCCCATTTTCAGCATTACCCACTCTCACTACCTGTTCCACACTAACAAAAGTTGTTACAGTGATAGAGGAAGGCACCACTATGGTGCAAGGGAGCTGCTCCATGGAGTTGGAGAAATATAGGGCACTTCCTTTGAGGAAGGGATCCTCCATACTTTGGAGTAGATGGAGGCCACTCATGCCTATATTGGCCAAGATCAGGAGATTCTTTTTGGATGGTAGCTTCTCATGGGAGGCCAACTTCCAAAGGCCACCACTTCTATTTGAGCATGAGCAGCTGCATAGTGGGCATAGCAACACTTTAGAGGATGAATTTGGCATGTGGGATGTCAAAGGAGAAGACAACAGCATGTGGGAAGCTTCACATTTCAGATCTTCAGTGTTGTCTCTTAGGAGGATTGATCCATATTGGAGGTCTAAACTTTTGGTAGAGTACTCCAAGGATCTTGGTGCTTGCATGATTCTTGATGACCTGGAGGGAGATGATAGATACATGGTGGTTGATGAGGTCATCTATTCTCATGACAGAGTCTTCTTGACTAGATTTTCTTAGCTCAAGAGGAAGCTGTTACATGCAACACATGTGGACTTTCTTTCCATGCACTTTGATGCATATCATTCCTTGATGGAGGAGTTCGCTTGGGAGGGCATTCAGCAGGATTTATATGAGGATGAGGAGATATGCATAGCCCATATGGTGATGGAGAGGTTTTCACAACCACTTCCCTACTCATTAAGAGTGAGGGAGAATTTCCAGTTGAGCCATTTCAGCTCAAGGACCAAAGAACATGGTGGAGAAGGTACAATTTTGCATTATGATTTGTACTTATTTACTTTATATGAGCAGCATGTTGTACCAAGGAGGATTATCCCTTCTTGCACATTATATTATGATGTACTTAAGTCCAATTGTAGCATTTAGGTTGGCTATTCTATTGGTGGTTTGTGGGGGAAGCCACATGATTCGTGGTGTGCACCATTGGCACCACATTTTACTTTCATGATCCTATCTTGTAGGATGATTGTGGCAGAAAACAAGTGGTTGGAAAGATACTTGGTATTATTTGTTTTGAGGTAGGCAATGGATGCACTGCACTGGTTCCATATGTGGAACTATGATCCACCTCCCGGTTGTCATATGGCAACTTGTTTTCATTGGTTTTTGCTTCCATATGTTGGAGATTTTCTTATGTTCATAGGAAGCTTTGTTGGGAGAGTAGCACATGAGTTGAGGGTTCCCATTGGGAGTATGATTCTCCCTACTATACATGTTGCATGTTTTAGGAACGATGGGCAAACCATGATTTACATACTACATCTCTTTTCTTCATGTGGGAGGAGCCATTTGGAGAACTTGAGTTCTTGGAGGAGGCACTTCATGGCTGATTTGTTTGGTGGCGTAACTTGGGCCATTCTCGTTAATGAAATTTCAGCCCAAGATCAAATAACAATAACATCCCCATACTTACCATAAATGGAGACAAATGTTAGTCATCAATGATTTTTTTTTCCTTGATGATGATTAAAATTAGGTCCCGAGAGATTACTAGAAACAAGGTTCATAAGCATGGTTAGTTCTAGAAATCTCACTGCCCTCATTATCCTCTAGATAATTTTTCACTATCTCATCACTCCATTATGTCTAGCTTTGCTTACTAATCCCAGAAAACCCATTAGATGCTTGTATCACCCATTCTGTGCATATATATTCACCTTTGGCCCCAAATCCTCTATTTTATTTTGCCTAAAAATTCCCCACTACCACCTAAGCCTACCAATCAAACAACTTTATTATGCCTCCCATGATACTCTCAAACACTGATGGTCTCAAATTTTCTCTGTAGACCCTTTGGATAGTCAGGTATGTGGGATTTTGGATCTTCAATACACTAAGCTTATCATGGATCCTATCTTACATTTGGTGATCCTTAAGTCTAAGTTTCAGTCCAAAATCCAAATCCCAGAGAGCCTCCACTAGGAAACCTAGGGTTTCATGAGTCTTAGGGTGGATTTGGTATCCTTCAAATATCTGATTTATACCTACAAGGAGACTGCTTTCAAAAAATGGGATAGAGATAAGTAACTTGGTCCAAAACTAATAAAGAGATCCTTTAAGGAAGGTCTTCAATCTGAAGCATAAGTCTGGTAAGGGGATAGCTGCCCCTTGCTCACTTTCCTGCCAGGAAAATCAAAAGGGCCAACATATCAGATATGAGGTAAGGAAAAAGAGGGATAAAATCATCACAGGAAGATCATCAGTAGAAAAAGGACAGAAGCAAGCATGGTTTTTGAGAGATCAAGGTTAGAAAATTTTGTTGGACAAAACAAGGAATAAATGCTAAGGTTGCAAAGCTCTCAAAACCATGAATTTGGAGAGAAATGATAAAATAATCAAGGGATGATAGAGCCTCCTTCATTATAGCAGATGGCCACTAGAGATTCCCAAATCACCTCTCTAGGGTTTGTCAAGAACAACAATGTTTCACCAGCACTAAAGAAGGAATGGAAAAGAATATCACTTTAAAAAGGCTAAATTCCCAAAATACAAAACAGAGGTCTTCAAGGTAAACAAAAGAAGACAAGCATAGGGTTGAAACTCTGAAAGTACCCAAGTCAAGTCCATGTTACAATATGATTTGTTTACTATGGGTAAAAGAGACTGTTACTGCCTTAAAAACAGAAGAAAAAATGAGGAAATAGTCTTTAGGTCATCAACAGTCAAAGAATGCCAAAGAAGGTTAAGAGCAGTGTTTTTTACTAAAGCATGCTCATAACTAATTGCTTAGTACCCAAGTGATCAGAATGAAGAAGGGTAAAAGGACATCAACACATCAACACCACAAGAAGAGAAAAGTGCCTTGAGGAAATTTCTCAAAACCCTCCAAAAGATAAAGGTTATGAGACAAATGAAAAGGGACCTAGACATTACAAAAGTGGGTTTTATGGTTCAGGTTATCACCAAAATCGGACTCGATTAGGCTTCTCATCAAGTGGACTTTGTGTAACTATTTCAAACCAATATTTTAGCTGAGGCTTAGCCTCCTCAGCCTGAGAGGGCCTCTCTCAAGGATTAATGTTATTGATTAAAGATGTAGATAGATGGCTAACTCTATGGTTTATGACTTTGTATGTTTATAAATTGAAAGATGGAGACTTACTACCATTGGGCTATGGAATCAGTGACAAAGATAAAGATAACAAATAACTCTTCTTATAAAACTAAGGCTTGTATATACTTCAATGAAAGAGTGACACAGTCAGAAAAGTCTCAATAACTTGAGGTTCAAAGGAAGTCAGAGCATGTGGTACATGAATTCTAAGTAATGATACATCAAGGTATTCAAAAGGAAGGTATTAAAAGTGTTTCATCAAAGATTAATACTTAAATGAAGTCAGAGCATGAATAACCATCAATTCTGAGTAATAAGTATTAAAACATTGAAGGAAAACATCCAAAGATAGGACCCAAGAACTCAATTCACCATAGTTTAACACTTAAAGGAAGTTAGAGCATGTTCCTCCATGAATTCTGAGTAATAAGAGTTAAGACTATGGAAGTAAAACAATCAAAGATAAAAGATAAAACTCATTGAAGTACACTAAGAATCTCAGATTGAGAAAAGTTGAACTGCTTCTGCATATATCAGTTCCTTCACAGCATTTACAAAAGTATTAATTTTCTATAACATTTTCCAACCCTAGTTACATCGAATTCTTCACTACTTATAGGCATATAGCCTTTACATCAAGTCTTCCAAGTGGCTAGACCATTAGACTTTAAAACTGACACCAAATCTAACTACTAACTAGATTCATAAAACTAGGACTGACACCTTTTTGAATTAAGAGTTAGAGTCCTACTATGACTCAAACACCTAATTATTACATTTAAACCAAAGTGATCCAATTCTTCCTCAAAATGAATCCTATATTTTAACCATGCTAGTCATCATCAAAACATTAATATGATGAATGCATTCGTGAAGTATCTTTGCCTATTATCCAGGGGATATCAGTTTGATGATTTGGCACATGTAGACTAGTGTCTTCAAATTATACCTACAACTGAAAGTTTCCACTTGGAAAATCTGATGCTCTTTGATACTCTTATGAGGAACAGATTTAAACATGTTTTTACCTTCTTCCCTTTTACCAAAATTAATCATGAGAACTATCCTTGCTATCAAAACTCTGTTTTGAGCTACGAAAGTAGCTAGTTTAGTAGCCACACAAAATGGTAATATGTGGTACTCCTCTACTATTTTTAACTTTTGGAGGATGTTTAGTAGTAAAAAAAATTAAACACAGCCTTCAAAACTCTTCATCCCTGTCATTTTAAATGCCTTAAAACCAAAAATAATTCTTCAGAAATTCCACAACAAAAATTAGGCTTCAAGCCTGGCACTCGCTATGGAATTGCCTAATTGCCCACAAAATTCACGTAATTTGGATTTTAGGCCTATAAAAGGTCCATTGATGTGTGAGATGATAGTATGAAACCTGAGAAGGAACATTTTATTAAAAATACCTCTTGCCCTCCTTGAGAAACAAACTTTTAACCTTCAGCCACTTCATCAACCAATAAAAAACACTCTGTTTTTTCTGAAAAAGAAGGTTGCACTCCTAAGCACCTATCTCTCGATCCCTGATAGATGTTACAAAAATGGAGGATTTTTTTGTAGATAATAATGTTTATAAGAAAAACCTGTCTCAGTTTTTTGAAAACCAGCTTCAGTTGTCCGGAATATGCATTATAAAATCATGTACAAAACAGGGAAAATTCAGAATGCTGAAAATAGACCCCAAAGGAAACTTAGAATTTCAAAATTGGTAGCACCTGGGAGAAACCTGAAAGAGGTTTTTGTTCCTTGTTATGTTCTTAGAAAAACCCTCCTTCAGATTTTTGAAAATAATCTTCATTTGCCTGAAAAATCCTTTTGAGACCAACAACTCAAACAGTCCAAGAAGCACAAAAATCTTCTTGTAGCTCTTGGTAGAAATCCATGTAACTTGTCTGGATGAAAGCTTGTGTGAAGCTGATGTCATCCATGATCAATTAAAATTCCATAGGCTCCTATCCAAACACATAGCCTCCTTTTATGCTTTCCTCTTCATGGAAATTTCCTTTTATAACCCAAACTTCCCTCGTAAAAATGTAACAGCTGTAAAAAATAATTTGGACAACAAGCTGTTCATCACAAAGCTAACTTTTCAAAGGTGACAACTAACTGATACATGCAAAGGTTAAAAATTAAATGACAGAGAGGAGCTTAGGTAAATTTTTTAAGGAATGAAATTCGAATGTGGAGAGAAAGGTGACAAAATGAGGGAGTGGCACTTTCAAATGATGACCTTACTTCTAACAGCATGACCTTGAGACTCTCAAATTTTAACTATTCATCATTATGGAGAAAACCGTTGTAGACTGACACAACTTTCGTAGCACATTTAGTTTGAAAAGTGTCAATTTTTCTACGGAACTAGTAGGTGTTTCCGCAGCAGATTCTGTTAATTTTGTACTAAATTTGCTGCGGATTTAGATAAATCTTGACAGATGACCAGATTTGAGATTTAAGTTCAATTCAAGGTATCTACTCAAAATCTATTTCTTTGATGTGAATTGAGATCATCTCTATCAATACTAAGACAAAACTTATAACCTATGTTCATCATAAAATTTATCATTTCATGAAGTTGTGCAACTTAACTAACCTAAAGACCAACTTGACACATTTCAAGTAAAATTTTGAAAATTTTTGGGTGATAACAAAGGCTCCACTTGGGATAGTGTGCCCCCGTGTATACTAAGAACTAGTAGTCGAAAAGTGTTATCCATCCTTTAGAATAAAATCAAATCTTGCCAAGCCCTCCCCAAGCTTCTAATGGTCACCACCTTGGGCTCAAGCTCGACAATCAAGACAGAAGAAACAACCGTACCCGGACAAAGATGTCTACCAATTGAGCTTAGTCACACACTCCTACCTACCCTATCAGCTGCAATCTCCATTTGTAACTCAAGGAACATGAAACTTCCAATGAAGCCAGTCATTGATCTAAACTGACACTTGAATCTCTTGACTGTGCTTGAACAAAAAATAAACATGATACTAAAATAACCGAGGCAACATGAGATGTAACTAATCTTCAAGATGAAAATATAACTAGAAATCTGAACAGTAAATCTTTTCCATGTAGTCAACTATAGGGTCAAAGAAGACATTATTAGTTTGATGATTCTCATAACATTCTAGCTATTCAAACTAATCTTCAAAAAAATGTATTCTTCCTCAATCTCAAAAGAGAAAGGAAGAAACACCTATTTGTGTTTTTCCCTAAAATTCCAATGGTTAGATAATCGCTTCTTACAATAGACCCCATTCGAATTCCTACGTATGCACTGCAAAATGTTATCACCAAAACTTCCAACTCGATTAGGCCACTCATCAAGTGTGGACATTGTAACTATTTCAAACCAATATTTTAGCTAAGGCTTAGCCTCCTCAGCCTGAGAAGGCTCTCTCAAGGATTAATGATATTGATTAAAGATGTAGATAGATGGCTAACTCTATGGTTTATGATTTTGTATGTTTATAGGTTGAAAGATGGAGACTTGCTACCATTGGGCTATGGAGTCAGTGACAGAGATAAAGATAACAAATAGCTCTTATAATAAAACTGAGGCTTGTATATACTTCAATGAAAGAGTGACATAGTTAGAAAAGTCCAAATAACTTGAGGTTCAAAGGAAGTCAGAGCATGTGGTACATGAATTCCGAGTAATGATACATCAAGATATTCAAAAGGAAGGTATTAAAAGTGTTTCATCAAAGCTTAATACTTAAAGGAAGTCAGAGCATGAATAACCATGAATTTTGAGTAATAAGTATTAAAACATTGAAGAAAACCATCCACAGATAGGACCCAAAAACTCATAAGACCATAGTTCAATACTTAAAGGAAGTCAGAGCATGACTAACCATGAATTCTAAGTAATAAGCATTGCAACTATGAAAGGGAAACATTTCAAAAATAGGATATAAACTCATTGAAATACAATAAGAATCCTAGGTTCAGAAAAGTTATTTTTCCTCTGTATATATCAGTCCATCCAAAGAATTTACAAAGTAGATTGTTCATAAAACATTTTCCAACCCTTGGTACATCGAAGTCTTCACTACTTATAGGCATCTTGCCTTTACATCTAGTCTGCCAAGTGGCTAGACCATTAAATTTCATTATTGACACAAAATTTAACTACTAAATAGATCTTTAAAACTAAGACTGACACCTTTTCGAATCATGAGTTAGAGTCCTTCTATGACTCAAACGCCTAATTATTACATTTAAACAAAAGTGATCCAAATATTTCTCGAAAGGAATCCTATCTTTCAGTCATGTTTTCCATAAACAAGGCTTAATACTCTAATTGCCTTCGTGAAGTTTCTCTGCCTAATGTTTAGGAAACGTCAGTTTGATGACATGGCAACATGTGAACTGGTGTCTTCAAACTATATCCTTAACTGAATATATCCACATAGCAAATCATTGATCTGATCCTAATTTTCAATTCCTTGATACTCTTTATCATTCCTATGTAGAACATATTTTAAGTATCTGTTTACCTTTCTCTTTCTTCCCAAAATTAACCTTGCTGTCAAAACTTTGTTTTAAGCTACTTTTGTAGCTAGTTTAGTAGCACAAACAAAAAGATGATATGTGATACTCTTCTGCTTTGTTTTATTCATTTGAGGATGTTAAGTAGTCAAAAAAAATTAAACATAGCCTTCAAAACACTTCCTCCTTATCATTTTGGGTACCTTAAAAAAAAAAATTTCTTCAGAAATTTCGCAGTAAAAACTGGGCTTCAAGCCTGGCACACGTTGCGGAATTGCATAATTGCCCACAAACTTCACATAATTTGGATTTTAGGCCTAGAAAAGTTCCATTTTTGTGTGAGATGATAGTATGTAGCTGATAAGTAAAATTTGGTTAAAAATACCTCCTTCTCCTTGAGAACAAACTTGAAACTTTTTAACCTTCTGTATACACTCATCAAATAGGAAAAATCACTCTATTTTTTTCTGAAATAGAAGACTACACTCCTGAGCACCTATATCTTGATCCTTGATATATGTTACAAAATTGGAGAATTTTTTTGTATATAATAATTTTAATAAGACAAACCTCTCTTAGTTTTTTTAAAACCAGCTTCAGTTGTCCGGAATCTACATTATAAAATCATGTACAAAACAGGAAAAATTTAGAATGTTGAAAATAGGTCCCAAAGGAAACTTCGAATCTCTAAATTGGTAGCACCTGGGAGAAAACTGAAAGAGGTATTTGTTCCTTGTTATTTTCTTAGAAAAATTTTCCTTCATATTTTTTAAACTCATCTTCATTTTCATGAAAACTTCTTTTGATACCAACAACTCAAAAAGTCCAAGAAACACAAAAATCTCCTTGTAGCTCTTGGTAGAAATCCATGTAACCTGTCTGGATGAAATTTTGTGTGAATCTGAGGTTGTACATGATCAGTTAAAATTCAATAAGCTCCTATCCAAACACATAGCCTCCTTTTATGCTTTCCTCTTCATGGAAATTTCCTTTTATAACCCAAACTGTCCTCTTAAAAATGTGACCGCTGTAAAAATTAATTTGGACAACAAGTTGTTTGTCACAAAGCTAACTTTTCAAAGGTTACAACTAACTGATACATGCAAAGGTTAAAAGTTAAATTATAGAGAGGAGCTTAGGTAATTTTTTAAAGGAATGAAATTCGAATGTGGAGAGAAAGGTGAAAAAATGAGGGAGTGGCAATTTCAAATGATGACCTTACTTCTGACAGCATGACCTTGAGACTCTCAAATTTTAACCATTCATCATTATGGATAAAACCATTGTAGAATGACACAACTTTCATAGCACATTTAGTTTGAAAAGTGTCAATTTTTCTACGGAACTAGTAGGTGTTTCTGCAGTGAATTCTGTTAATTTTGTACTAAATTTGCTACGGAATTCGATAAATCTTGACAGATGGCCAGATTTGAGATTTAAGTTCAATTCAAGGTATCTACTCAAAACCTATTTCTTTGATGTGACTTGAGATCATCTCTGTCAATCCTAAGACAAAACTTATAACCTATGTTCATCATAAAATTTATCATTTCATGATGTTGTGCAACTTAACTAACCTAAAGACCAACTTGGCACATTTCAAGTAAAATTTTGAAATTTTTTGGGTGATAGAAGTGGCTTCACTGGGGATAGTGTGCCCCTGTGGTACACTAAGAACTAGTGGCTCTAGTGCTGCTATCCATCCTTTAGAATAAAACTCTGAAATTTTGGCAAGATCCTCCTCAATATCTAATGGCCTTCACCTCGGGCTCAAGCTTGATGATCACTACAGAAGAAACAAATATGTACCTACTGAAAAGATGCTCAGTCAACTTTGAGCTTATTCACACACTCATACCTACCCTATGAGCTACAATATCCATTTGTAACTCAAGGAACATGAAACTTCCAATGAAGCCAGTCATTGATCTGATCTGACACTTGAATCCCTTGACTATGCTTGAACCAAAAATAAACATGATACTGAAACAACTGAGGCAACATGAGATGTAACTGATCTTGAAGATGAAAATGTAATTGGAAATATGAACAATAAATATTTTCCATGTAGTCAACTATAGGGTCAAATAATACATGATTAGTTTGATGATTCTCATAACATTATGGTTTTTCAAACTGATCTTCAAAAACAGTGTATTCTTCCTCAATCTCAGAAGAGAAAGGAAGGAACACCTTCACTTTGTGCTCTACCCTAAAAGTGCAACAAATAGGACAATTTCCTTCCAAGCAATAGACCCAAGTTCGACTCCCAAACAGACACCAAAAAATGTTATCACCAAAATAGGACCTTGATAGGCTGCTGATCAGACTACCTCAGTGTAACTATTTCAAACCAATATTTTGGTTGAGGCTTAGCCTCCTCAACCTGAGAGGGCTCTCTCAAGGGTTAATGATTTTGAATAAAGATGTAAATAGATGGCTAACTCTATGGTTTATGATTTTGTATGTTTACAACTTGAAAGATGGAGACTTTCTACCATTGGGCTATGGAGTCAGTGACAGGGATAAAGATAACAAATAACTCTCCTTATAAAACTAAGGCTTGTATATACTTCAATGAAAGAGTGACACATTCAGAAAAGTCTCAATAACTTGAGTTCAAAGGAAGTCAGAGCATGTGGTTCGTGAATTCTGAGTAATGATTCATCAAGGTATTGAAAAGGAAAGTATTAAAAGTGATTCATCAAATCTTAACACTTAAAGGAAGTTAGAGCATGAATAACCATGAATTCTGAGTAACAATTATTAAAACATTGAAGAAAACCTTTCAAAGGTAGGATTCAGAAAACTCAATTCACCATAGTTCAACACTTAAAGGAAGTCAGAGCATGTTCCTCCATGAATTCTAAGTAATAAGCATTTTAACTATGGAGGTAAAACATATCAAAGATAAAAGATAAAACTCATTGAAGTACACTAAGAATCTCAAATTCATAAAATTTAAATCACTTCGTGTATATCGCCTCCTTCGTGAGGTAACTCTGCCTATTATCAAGGGGATATCAGTTTGATGACCTGGCACATGTAGACTAGTGTCTTCAAATCATACCTTTAACTGAAAGTCTCCACTTGGAAAATCTGATACTCTTTGTCATCATCTGATACTCTTTGACACTATGGTGAGGAACAGATTTAAATTTTTTTTTACCTTCTTCCATTTTACCAACATTAATAATGAGAACTAACCTTGCTGTCAAAACTCTGTTTTGAGCTACGAAAGTAGCTAGTTTAGTAGCACACACAAAAAGGTAATATGTGGTACTCCTATGTTATTCTCAACCATTGGAGGATGTTAAATAGTAAAAAAAATTAAACACAGCCTTCAAAACTCTTCATCCCTATCATTTTAAATGCCTTAAAACTAAAAATAATTCTTCAGAAATTCCACAGCAAAAACTGGGCTTCAAGCCTGGCACTCACTGCAGAATTGCCTAATTGCCCACAAACTTCACATAATTTGGACTTTAGGCCTAGAAAAGGTCTATTGATGTGTGAGATGATAGTATGAAACCTGATAAGGAAAATTTGGTTAAAAATACCTCTTTCCCTCCTTGAGAAACAAACTTTTAACCTTCAGCCACTTCATCAACCAATAAAAAGCACTCTGTTTTTTCTGAAACAGAAGGGTGCACTCCTGAGCACCTATATATCGATCCCTGATAGTTGTTACAAAAATGGAGGAGGTTTTTTTAGATAATAATGTTTATAAGAAAAACCTCCCTTGGTGTTTTTAAAACCAGCTTCAGTTGTTCGGAATCTGCATTATAAAATCATGTACAAAACAGGAAAAATTCAGAATGCTGAAAATAGGTCCCAAAGGAAACTTCGAATCTTCAAATTGGTAGCACCTGGGAGAAAAATGAAAGAGGTTTTTGTTCCTTTTTATGTTCTTAGAAAAAAACTCCATATTTTTTAAAATCATCTTCATTTTCCTGAAAACTCCTTTTTAGACCAACAACTCAAAAATTCTAAGAAACACAAAAATCTCCTTGTAGCTCTTGGTAGAAATCCATGTAACCTGTCTGGATGAGAGTTTGTGTGAAGCTAAGGTCATCCATGATCATCTAAAATTCCATAAGATCGTATTCAAAAACATAGCCTCCTTTTATGCTTTCCTCTTCATGGAAATTTCCTTTTATAACCCAAACTGCCCTCTTAAAAATGTGACAGCTGTAAAAAATAATTTGGACAACAAGCTATTTGTCACAAAGCTAACTTTTCAAAGGTTACAACTAACTGATACAGGAAAAGGTTAAAAATTAAATGACATAGAGGAGCTTAGGTAACTTTTTTAAGGAATGAAATTTGAATGTGGAGAGAAAGGTGACAAAACGAGGGAGATGACCTTACTTCTGATAGCATGACCTTGAGACTCTCAAATTTTAACCATTCATCATTATGGAGAAAACCATTTTAGACTGACACAACTTTCATAGCACATTTAGTTTGAAAAGTGTCAATTTTTCTACGGAACTAGTAGGTGTTTCCGTAGCGAATTCTGTTAATTTTATACTAAATGTGCTGTGGACTCAAATAAATCTTGACGGATGGCTAGATTTGAGATTTAAGTTCAATTCAAGGTATCTACTCAAAACCTATTTCTTTGATGTGACTTGAGATCATCTCTATCAATCCTAAGACAAAACTTATAACCTATGTTCATCATAAAATTTATCATTTCATGATGTTGTGCAACTTAACTAACCTAAAGACCAACTTGGCACATTTCAAGTAAAATTTTGAAATTTTTTGGGTGATAACAATTTGATAAAATTTTTCTCATAAAGTATAAAAGGATTTTGAATTTCTCAATTGTTTCATTCACGCACTTAGCAAGGAGAGAAAAAACTCCAAGAGAGAAAACGAGTTCCCCGAGCCATTTTCGCCGAAGTTGTCGAGTATTTGCGCGATTCAGTGTTGTGCAAAGAGCGGTCGGTCTTGCGCAAACTACCTAATTCCTGTTCATTTTTACATGGTGCTACGTAATTTACCTTCATATTTGTGTAAAGTTCGGGTGCTACACAAACACGAGCCTAGCTTGCCCAAAGGCCAGGGAATTGTGCCTTTTTACTGAAACTTTCACTCTTCCACCCGAGTATTGCGCAAACTAGCCACACATTCGGCTGGCGTTGCGCAAATAGATACGACCCGCCCATATGGCGTGCGGGACTACCCAATGCTTAATTCATAAAAGTACACTAAGAATATTATATTCATAAAAGTTAAAGCTGCTTTTGTGTATATTAGTTCCTTCACGACATTTACAAAAGTAATCATTTTCTATAACATTTTCCAACCCTTGTTACATCGAAATCTTCACTAATTATAGGCATCTAGCCTTTACATCAAGTCCGCAAGTGGGTAGACCTTTAGAATTTACAAGCTGACACTAAATCTAACTGCTAACTAGATTCATAAAACTAGGACTGACACCTTTACGACTTAAGAGTTAGAGTCCTACTATGTCTCACACACCTAATTATTACATTTACCAAAGTGATCCAAATCTTCCTCGAAAGTAATCCTATATTTTAACCATGTTATCCATCATCAAAACATTAATATGATGAATGCCTTCATGAATTAACTCTTCCTATTATCAAGGGGATATCGGGTTTCATGATCCGGGCACATGTAGAATAGTGTCTTCAAATTATACCTTTAACTGAAACTCTCCACTTGGAAAAATCTGATACTCTTTGACACTACTGGTGAGGAACAACTTTAAACATGTTTTTACCTTCTTCCCGTTTACCAACATTAATCATGAGAACTAACCTTCTTGTCAAAACTCTCTTTTGAGCTACAAAAGTAGCTAGTTTAGTAGCGCACACAAAAAAGGTAATATGTGGTACTCCTCTCGTTGTTTTTTAACTTTTTGGAGGATGTTTAGTGATGAAAAAAAATTAAACACGGCCTTCAAAACTCTTCATCCCTATAATTTCAAATTCCTTAAAACCAAAAACAATTCTTCAAAAAATTCACGAGCATAAAGCTGGGCTTCAAACTCTGGCACTCGTTGCGGAATTGCCTAATAGCCCACAAACTTCACATAATTTCGATTTTAGGCCTAGAAAAGGTCCATTGATGTGTGAGATGATAGTATGAAACCTGATAAGGAACATTTGGTTAAAAATACCTCTTTCCCTCCTTGAGAAACAAACTTTTAATCTTCAACCACTTCATCAACCAATAAAAATCACTCTGTTTTTTCGGAAAAAAGAAGGTTTGCAATCCCGAGCACTATCTCTCGATACACGATAGAGGTTACAAAAAATGGAGGAGGTTTTTTGTTTATAAGAATTCTTGTAAGAAAAATGCCTCTCATATTTTCTAAAACCATCTTCGAGTTGTCCGAATACTGCATTATAAAATCATGTACAAAAACGGGGAAAAAATTCGAATGCTGAAAATAGGTCCCGGAGGAAACATCGAATCTCGAAATTGGTAGCACCTACGAGAAAAAATGAAAGAAATTTTTTCTTCCTTGTTATTTTCTTAGAAAAAAACCTCCTTCAGATTTTTGAAACTCATCTTCATTTCCCCGAAAATGCCTTTTTGAGACCAACGACTCAAACAGTCCAAGAAACACAAAAATCTCCTTGTAGCTCTTTGTAGAAATCTATGTAACCTATCCGGATGAAATATTTTGTGAAGTGAGGTTGTCCATGATCGGTTAAAATTCCATAGGATCCTATCCAAACGAGATAGCCTCCTTTTATTCTTTCCTCTTCATGGCAATTTCCTTTTATAACCCAAAGCTGCCCTCTTAAAAAAATGTGACAGGTTGTAAAAAAATAATTTGCACAACAAGTCTGTTTGTCACAAAGCTAAATTTTCAAAGGTGAAAGCTAGCTGATACATGCAAAGGTTAAAAATTAAATGACGAGAGAGGAGCTTAAGTAACTTGTTTAAGGAATTAAATTCGAATGTGGAGAGAAAGGTGACAAAACGAGGGAGTGTAACTTTCTAATGATGACCTTACTTCGACGACATGACCTTGAGATTCTCAAAGTTTAACCATTCATCATTATGGATAAAAACGTTGTATCTCGACACAACTTTCATAGCACATTTAGTTTGAAAAGTGTCAATTTTTTCTACGGAACTAGTAGGTGTTTCCGTGGCGAATTACGTTAATTTTGTACTAAATTTGTCTGCGGACTCGGATAAATCTTAACAGATTGCCGATTTGATATTTAAGTTCATTTCAAGGTATGTACTCAAAAACTAGTTTCTCCGATGTGACTTGAGATCATCTCTATCAATCCTAAGACAAAACTTATAACCTATACTCATCATAAAATTTATCATTTCATGATGTTGTGAAATTTAACTAACCTAAAGACCAACTTGAAACATTTCAAGTAAAATTTTGAAATTTTTTTGGGTGATAATAGTGGCTTCACTTGGGATAGTGTGCCCCTCTGTGGTATAATAAGAATCATTAGCTCCAATGCCGCTATCCATCCTTCAGAATAAAACTGCGAAATTTTTCCAAGCTCCTCCTCAAGTTCTAATGGCATTCACCTTGGGCTCAAGCTCGATGATTACTACGGAGGAAACAAATGCGTACCTACGAAAATATGCTCGAGTCAACTTTGAGCTTATTCACACACTCCTACCTACCCTATCGGCTACAATCTCCATTTGTAACTCAAGGAACATGAAACTTCCAATGAAGTCGATCATTGATCCGATCGACACTTGAATCTCTTGACTATGCTTGAACCAAAAATAAACATAATATTGAAACAACCGAGGCAACATGAGATGTAACTGATCTTCAAGATGAAAATATAAGCTGGAAATATGAACAATAAATCTTTTCCATGTAGTCGACTATAGGGTCAAAGAAGACATGATTAGTTTGATGTTTTTCGTAACATTCGACTGTTCAAAGCCGATCTTCAAAAAACGATGTATTCTTCCTCAATCCAAAAATAGAAAGGAAGGAACACCCTCTCTTTGTGTTACTGCCCCTAAAAATTCCGACGGTTAGGATAATTGCCTTCAAGCGATAGGCCCGGGTTCGACTCCCAGCAGACGCACCAAAATGTTATCACCAAAATAGGACCCTGATAGGCTGCTCGTAAAGTCAATCTCAGTGTAACTATTTCAAACCAATTTTGTAGCTGAGGCTTAGTCTCCTCAGCCAGAGAGGGCTCTCTCAAGGATTAATGATATTGATTAAAGATGTAGATAGATGGATAAATCTATGGTTTATGATTTTTTGTGTTTATAGGTTGAAATATGGAGACTTGCTACCATTGGGCTATGGACTCAGTGACAAAGATAAAGATAACAAATAACTCTTCTTATAAAACTGAGGCTTGTATATACTTCAATAAAAGAGTGACACAGTCAGAAAAGTCTCAATAACTTGAGGTTCAAAGGAAGTCAGAGCATATGGTACATGAATTCTGAGTAATGATACATCAAGATATTGAAATGAAAGTATTTAAAAGAAATTCATCAAAGCTTAACACTTAAAGGAAGTCAGAGCATGAATAACCATGAATTGAGTAGAAAAAAATTCATCAACTTCCAATGAATATCGGAGGGAAATCCACGAAATCAAATAGCGTTTGAACCATGGCCAAGGGTTTTTAGGTGTTTTCTTGGCGTTCGGTGAAGGGTTTCAACCTATCTGTCGACGAGAATGGAGTCTTGACTAGCCACTGACGGCTTCTCTACCTTATGAAGAGCTCAGATCTGATGGTTACACGGGTGGCTTTCACAAAGGGTGCGGAAGGAATGCATTTGGAAGAAGCTGAATGACACGAGGTCCGGTTGTTCTCCACGTGCGGCAAAATTTTGGAGATTCCCAAACGAGAAGCCTGATCCCATGGTTCACGACGGCCGTCGATACCGTCGAGTAGGGAGCTTTCTATTTCTTCTTTGCGGTTGGAGTCTCCAAGAAAATCGGAGTTGGGATCTTGGCCGGATCCTTTGCATGACGAGTCATTAGTAGAAAAACTTCTAATCATATCAAACGGGTCGCCACTGCCATTGAGGAGCCGGCGAATCGTGCCTCTCACTGATTTCTCCACGGCAACAACAGATAGAGAAGAACTCTTTGTCCCTTCGGGGGTAGAGAAGCAGCTGCGGACTCTTGCAAATAAACACCATGCATCGATCACTAGTTTTTTATTCTTTAGGTGGGAGATCCGATTAAGCCCTGCGCTCTTACATCTGCAACTGGCGAGAGGAGAGGCGCCCAAGCCTGATTTGTAAAATTACCTGCTGAATCTGAAGAAAGGAGAGGCAAAAACGAGGAAGGATCGACAACAGCATGGAGCGCTCTCTACCCTAGCTTCACCTTTCAAGCTGGATTCTGCACCCCAATCATCAGGTAACCTCCCATTCCAGCTGAGCCCTACTCCCTTTCAAATTTTTATCAGACCCCCTGTGGGTAAGTCTCGTTTAGTTTGGGTAAACGAAGACACCTCTGTTCAGCAACTTAACCACAAAATATGGGGACAAATGGGATACCCAGTCCCGACCCAACACCTAGTCAACGGGCACAGATCTCTCCAATATTGTAGGCTCATGAAGGATTACTCCATAAAGGTAGATATGACAATTGCCCTAAACTGCTTGCTTGTGGGGGGTGTTGTCCACCGACCGACCCAACAAACAAATGGAGGGCCTTCTTACAAAAATATCCTTCGGGGTAAAAAAGCGGAAGGCTCACATCCAGAACAAGCTGGAAATGATCTGAGGCCCTACATAGTAGAACAACAAGACAAAACCCCAGCACTAAAAATCAACAGTTCAGCTACAGAGGAGTACATAAAGACATATGAAGCTCAAGCATTAATCTGCCGCTTAAACTGTTTCTGGCCCAAACCCATAAACCTTTTCCATTGGATTTTCACTCAATGGTCCCTTGATTGCGAAATTCACCTTTGCTCCAAGGGGTTCTTCATTGTGAAATTTCAAACCTCGGAGGAAAGACATATTATCATCAAAGAGGGTCCTTGGTTTTGGGGGTCCACGGGGCTTTTTATCACTCCTTGGTTTCCAGAATTTGACCCCAACACTATGACAGTTTCCAGATTACCTGTATGGGTAAGATTACACAATCTTCCTTTACATTTCTGGAACAATCCGGTACTCGAGAGCATTGGGAATAGTCTTGGGCAATACATTAAAACAGACTTGGAAAGATTAGAACAAAGAATCTTCACCTTTGCCTGGATCTGCATGGAAGTAGATTTAAGCAAAGGATTACCAGCAAACATCATGCTGATTTACAAGCAGCAAAGTTGGTTGCAATCACTAGATTATGAAGATATTGCGTTTAGATGTAGGAACTGCAGGATGACAAGACACCTACAGAACACTTGCCTAGAAGCAAAGAAAGCAAACAACAAAAAGAATCCGAAAAGGAAGCAAAGGAAAGGTTGGTAGTTTTCCCTTCCCAACTCCGAGGAGGATGAGTCAGAAGAAGAAGAGGAACCAGTTCCAACAGAAAACAAGCAGCCTACACAGGAACCAGAGGTACAAACAGAGGATACAACCGCACTCATGGATCCACAACCCTAGATGAAACAAACCGAAAGGAATGTCGTGTACATCAGCAGTGGAGGAATCAAATGACACCATACATCAGAAACTTCAGATTCGGACAAGGACACAAGAACCCAAAATGCAGAAAATCAGATTGTCCTTGCCACATGTGAGCCATCTCAGGGCGAGTGGGGCAAGGTTGAGAAGAAGAAAAGGAGAAAAACCTGATTTGTGGGACATTTTCCCACGATCTAGGGGTCTTTAGTTTTTCTGTCTCCTTCTCTCTTCTCATTTACTCTTTCCTTCTCTTATTCTTTCTGAATGCAATGTAGCCTCGCTACCAAGCATTGTGTGCAAGAGCACATGAGCCCATTGGGCAATTTCCAAAAATGCTTCAATGCATATGCTATGTGTAACTTTTCATTTCTATAAATAAAAAGTTACTGATTTTTTCTGAGGAAAAGAAAACCATGAATTACGAGTAATAAGTATTAAAACATTGAAGGAAAACATCTAAAGATAGGACCCAAGAACTCAATTCACCATAGTTTAACACTTAAAGGAAGTCAGAGCATGTTCTCCATGAATTCTGAGTAATAAGCATTAATACTATGGAAGTAAAACAATCAATGATAAAAGATAAAACTCACTGAAGTACACTAAGAATCTCAGATTCAGAAAAGTTAAACTGCTTCTGTATATATCAGTTCCTTCACAACATTTACAAAAGTAGTCATTTTCTATAACATTTTCCAACCCTTGTTACATCGAAATCTTCACTACTTATAGGCATCTAGCCTTTACATCAAGTCTGCCAAGTGGCTAGACCATTAGAATTTACAACTGACACCAAATCTAGCTACTAACTATATTCATAAAACTTGGATTGACACCTTTCGAATTTAATAGGAATTAGAGTCCTACTATGGCTCAAACACCTATTTATTACATTTAAACCAAAGTGATCCAAATATTCCTCGAAAGGAATCCTATCTTTTAACCATGTTAGCCATCATCAAAACATTAATATGATGAATGCCTTCATGAATTAACTCTGCCTATTATCAAGGGGATATCAGTTTGATGATCTGGCACATGTAGACTAGTGTCTTCAAATTATACCTTTAACTGAAAGTCTCCACTTGGTAAATCTGATACTCTTTGTCATCATCCGATACTCTTTGACACTCTGGTGAGGAAAAAATTTAAACATGTTTTTACCTTCTTCCCTTTTACCAACATTAATCATGAAAACTAACCTTGCTGTCAAAACTCTGTTTTGAGCTACGAAAGTAGCTAGTTTAGTAGCGTACACAAAAAAGGTAGTATGTGGTACTCATCTGCTGTTTTTAAATTTTGGAGGATGTTTAGTGATGAAAATAAATTAAACATAACCTTCAAAACTCTTCATCCCTATCATTTTAAATTCCTTAAAACCAAAAATAATTCTTCAGAAATTCCGCAGCAAAATCTGGGCTTCAAGCCTGGCACTCATTGTGGAATTGCTTAATTCCCACAAACTTCACATAATTTGGATTTTAGGCCTAGAAAAGGTCTATTGATGTGTGAGATGATAGTATGAAACCTGATAAGGAAAATTTGGTTAAAAATACCTCTTTCCCTCCTTGAGAAACAAAATTTTAACCTTCAGCCACTTCATCAACCAATAAAAATCACTCTGTTTTTTCTGAAAAAGAAGGCTGCACTCCTGAGCACCTATCTCTCGATCCCTGATATAATTTACAAGATTGAAGGAGGGTTTTGTAGATAATAATTTTTATAAGAAAAACATCTCTCAGGTTTTTGAAAACCTGCTTCAGTTGTCCGGAATCTGCATTATAAAATCATGTACAAAACAGGAAAAATTCAGAATGCTAAAAATAAGTCCCAAAGGAAACTTCGAATCTCCAAATTGGTAGCACCTGGGAGAAAACTGAAAGATATTTTTGTTCCTTGTTATGTTATTAGAAAATAACTCCTTCAGATTTTTGAAACTCATCTTCATTTTCCTGAAAACTCATTTTGATACCAACAGCTCAAACAATCCAAGAAACACAAAAATTTCCTTGTAGCTCTTGGTAGAAATCCATGTAACCTGTCTGGATGAAAGCTTGTGTGAAGCTGAGGTCATCCATGATTAGTTAAAATTCCATAGGCTCCTATCAAAACACATAGCCTCCTTTTATTCTTTCCTCTTCATAGCAATTTTCTTTTATAACCCAAACTGCCCTCTTAAAAATGTGACAGCTGTAAAAAATATTTTGGACAGCAAGCTGTTTGTCACAAAGCTAACTTTTCAAAGGTGAAAACTAACTGATACATGCAAAGGTTAAAAATTAAATGACAGAGAGGAGCTTAGGTAGCTTTTTTAAGGAATGAAATTCGAATGTGGAGAGAAAGGTGACAAAATGAGGGAGTGGCACTTTCAAATGATGACCTTACTTCTGACAGCATGACCTTGAGACTCTCAAATTTTAACCATTCATCATTATGGAGAAAACCGTTGTAGACTGACACAAATTTCGTAGCACATTTATTTTGAAAAGTGTCAATTTTGCTACGGAACTAGTAGGTGTTTCCGCAACGAATTCTGTTAATTTTGTACTAAATTTGCTGCGGAATCAGATAAATCTTAATGGATGGCCAGATTTGAGATTTAAGTTCAATTTGAGGTATCTACTCAAAACCTATTTCTTTGATGTGACTTGAGATCATATCTATCAATCCTAAGACAAAACTTATAACCTACGTTCATCATAAAATTTATCATTTCATGATGTTTTACAACCTAACCAATTTAAAGACAAACTTGACACATTTCAAGTTAAAATTTTGAGAATTTTTGGGTGATAACAGTTTGATTTACTTTTTCTCAAAAGTATAAAGGATTTTTGAATTTCTCAATTTGTTTCATTCCCGCACTTAGCAAGGAGAGAAAAAACTCCAAGAGAGAAGACAGGGTTTCTGAGCCATTTTGGAAGTGAAAGTTGTCGAGAAGGCTTCTGCGCGGTTCCGAGTCTTTGCACAAAAGAGCGACCGGCGGCATGCAAGTACACATCGCCTGATTTCATTTTTACATAGTGTTACGTAAATTTACCTTTCTTGTTGTGCAAAGTTCGGGTCACTACAACGCAGGCCCGGCCACAAAGGCCGAGGCTTGTGCCTTTTTGCACAGAAACTTTCACTCTTCCACCGAGTGGCCACACTCGGCGGCTACACCATTCGACCGCCTTTCGCAAAAAAGATATCGACCCGCCCAAACGGCATGCGGTACCCAATGCTGAAAAAACATCATTCAGCCTCCCTGGCGCTGCGCAAATAGGCGGCACGACCCTCCCGAAACCTAGGCGTTGCACGAAGTTTCAGAGAGGTGCCAATAGTGCCAGAAAGACCCCAATGCACAAATTTATCCTCCTAAGGTTCCTCCAAGACTGAAGAAAATTGAGGAAGGTGGTAAGTAACTTTCCTCTTTGATTCCCCAAAATAAATTTGCAAAAAATCTTGTTTTTTAGTGGTGAAAGTGAAAACCCTAGGAGGGTGAAACCCTAGGTCAAGATCAAAGAGAACAGCGGCACTCCTGAAACCAAATTTGATAGCGGAGAGTGTGGGGGGGGGGGGAAATTAAGGCTATTACTATATTTATAATTAAAATCCTCAAAGCTGCAAAAACCACTCAAAACCTCAAAATTCATCTCCTAGCTAAAAGTTGAAATCAGTTTCATTCCTCACTTGTTTTTTTTTTCCACTAAAAACTCAATTTCCAAATCAGCTGTCTCCCATCACCATGTCAAAGATGGACAACAGTAGTGATAGTCAAGGCAATCAAAGACCTTCAAAATCAAAGCACAAGGGAGGGAAAATTAAGAGGTTGGAACCCCAGAATACAGTGGCAATCACATCCTCTCCTAGGATGTTGTCATGCTTCCTAAACACAAGGTGTTTTCAGTTCTGTGAGAGGGTCAAGCAGGTGAAGAGCAATCCTGAGCTTACAAGGCTCCTCATCCTTAATTTGCAAAACAAACATTCAGACCTTGCAGGGATAAAATTTGAGATTTCAGCAAGGTCCATATCTGAGGCCATCGGTATCCCTTCAGTGGGTGAGAAATGGTTCAAGAATGGTAAGCTAGAAAGAGATTTGTTTTTGCCATTTCTCAAAAGGAGGTATAAACAAGGCAGTATCATTGTTTTTCCTTTCTCACATCTCAAACACATGTATGCACCTTTGATGTTGACTATCATGAGGTACTTCACCTGTGAGGGGAGATACTCCAGGGTCTATACCTATCATCTTAGACTCCTTATGCATTTTACAGGGGTTAAGGCACTTGACCTACCCTACTATATCTGTTGGGAATAGGGTCTCTAGAAGTTTGTGAGCGGTCCATTTTTTAATATTTTTATTAGATTTAGTATAGCGCGGGGGTTTAGGGAGGGGTCAAAGCCCCAGAAAGAATTTAATGACGGGTAAAAGGGTAAACCAGGGGTCCGAAAACCACGGTTTTGCGGACCATAGGAAAGTCTAGGCTAGATTATTATAAATAGAGGAACATTTTGTATGGTAAGGTACATAAATGAAGAGCTATTGATGCAAATTGTGGTTTAAGTTATCTGTTTGGGTTTTTGGGGAAAGGACTCCCTGCGCATTTTGTGTGCGCAAGATCTGAGTCAGTGGTGTAGAAGACCACCTTTACGTGACTGCGGGATGGGAAGAGGATTGTAAGAAGGAATTGTTAAATTGATGAATAATAAAGGTTGATAGAGAGCGAGATACGTGAGTACTATCTGTGTGAATCATTGGTAATTACTTTGCATTATTCACATTCTATATTTAAGCTACGAAAGATCTATGTGTGTAAGTGTGTTTTACGTATCTGGATTTGTTATGGTAATATTCTATTTACGCGATATTTATAAATGTACTGTCATAAAATTATATAATTATAGATCTAGTGCATGTGGATTCAAATAGAAATCTCACGGCCCTGTGCGGGAACAAAGGCGATATGGGTATCACATGGCCAAACGCGGCTGCGCTTGCCCTTACCCCTATCCTTTCTCGGTGTGTGGCTTGGTTCTAGCACCCACCCATAATACTTCGGGTGAGACTTTGGCTTGCACAAGCAGGTCACTGCCGAAAGGGCCAGTAGTATAGGGGTTTGTTGACAAACCTTGAACCTCTGAACTTGGGTGAGGACCCCTCGAGCCAACACTATCTCTACAGGAGTATTATGAAAATGTGTTATGTTGTTCAAAGGAGGAGTTTTCCCCAACAAATGTCTAGCTCGTTCCACCATTCCTTGATCAAGATGGCGGTTGAACATCAGCTAGAACAACAGGGTGTACCTTGGGATGCTTTCATAACCAATGAGTTCTTTTCAAACCCACAACATCGTCATCAAAAAATCTACCTTACTCATCTTGTAATTGCTCCATTTTTAGCACACGATTCATCTGATATTAAAATTTTGTTTTATCACCTAGCAGCTAAATAAATGGGTAAGGAAGCCCATTCATATTAAAAACATGAATAAAATCCCTCAAATTTGAAAGGGGATAGTCACAAGAGCTATATTTCACACCCTTATGTGTGAAAGAGGACATTTGCATGGAGACAAGGTCAAGTTTGACCAAGTCAACAGTGTTGGGATAAGAGGTGGAGAACACTTTGATAGACAGTGCAGTATGAATTGGAAGAGGGCTATTTGGTGGAGGAAACCCTAATAAGTGGGACCCATGGAGAGAGGGCTTTCACTTGTTTAAAAGGAGGGCAAGGCAACCATTGTTAGGCATGATTCAGATTATTGATTTCTTTGTCTATTTAGACTTGGTGCATTCTCCTATTTTTTAGCAGAGTTGCAATGTTGCTTAGCACAAGGATTTCCTATTTCCTATTTAGGAATCCTTCTCCTTCCTTGAGAGGCCTCTTGAAGGAGTTGTACTTATTTTCCTCACATCCAGGCTTGAGGCCAAGCATCCTCCTTCGGCTATAGCATTATTTCTGCAACAGAATAATGTTGTGTTGTAGGGTGTTGTAGTGAGGGTTCACTACACCACTTCCATCACTTTTTTTTTAGAGGAGGAGGCTATCTTTCCTTTGAGAGATCATTTTGTAAGCCCTTGGAGCATATTGTAGATATTGGCACTTGGCCATTAATTTTTCTTGCACCTACAATGCAGCATCCCTCAATGATTGCGTTATTTTCAGTTGGTATTTGCAGTGACGGATTGCAGTGATTGTTGGAGGGTGAGATATTCAGTGTTAGGATCAACCTTTCACTTGGAAGATCCAATGGAGGAGGTATTTTCATCAGATTTAGCATATTCAGCCTTCTCCATTCATTTCCATTTCTTAAGTTGCAGCTGCCACCCTGCAACTCTTGCATTTTGCAGTTTTTGCATATTTCAGCCAATCCTTCCAGGATTGACTTGAGGTAGTCTTTGGGAGCTTAGATATTCTCTCCCAATGTTGTATGAGCCATAAAATTGTATATCTATGTATTGACATATGTTATCAGCAGTTTTTCTTTATAAAACTACGCAGTCATAGCTTGGGCATTCTTGTGTAGCAATGTTTTGTCATGTTTTATGTACTTGTTTCTTGAGGCTGATTATTGCCTATCTTGAGTATCTTTTTCCTCAAGATCTTGTATACATTTTGCTGTTGTAACTTAATAATATGGCTATGATTTCTTCTCTCACTCTATGAGTTGATTTAACACTGCTCTTTCAATATTGTGTTTACATATTGTTGGATCTCCACATTTGGAATATCTTAAGATATTCCGGAAGTAGTGAGAGATATCCCTGATACGGGATATTACACATTTACAAGTACCCTCACCACATTCATACATCCCTTCCTCTCCTTCTCTTGATGCATCAAGTGAAGCAATAAGTGAACATAAAGAATCACATGGAGATCAGGGTGAGGGGGAAGAAGACAGTGAGGAAAACACTGAATAAATGAAGAAGAGGTAGAGGATATGGGAAGTGATGGGGAAAACAATGATAAAACACAAGGTAGTGAGCATGATGAAAAAACAGATCAACAACAGGATGAAGAAGACAGTCAGCATGATGCACAAGGCAGTCAAGGAAATGTGCATGACAGTCTTGACAATTTTCAAGACTATCATGGCACTAATCATTTTTTAGATGATCAAGAAACTCAAAGTGATAATGCAGAAAATGAACAAGTAGAAAAGCTCAGTAAATAAAAAAGCCAATATAAGGTTGATGGCAGTGATGAGGGTCAAATCAATGATGAAAACATGGTCAAAATTACCATCATCACCCCTCACATATGCACATACTAAAGAGGACAAAGAGATGTGTTTACTGCCTCAAAAAGGAAAAGGGCCATCTCTCCTCAAGCTATCAAAATAGTGGACAAGGGCAAGCAAAAGGTGGGAAATATTCAGCAGCAAGGAAAGGTAAGGAGTAAGAGACTGAAGAAAACTACTCAAGGGCCTGAATTCATTAACTTAGACAATGATGAGCAAGATGAGGAGGTGACCACTAAAATGATGCTCCTAGAGAAAGATGCACAAATAAAAGAGTGGGAGAAGGATTTTGAAAGAGCACGACGCATCATTCAGTACTATAAGAATGAACATAAGTACTTCAAGAAGTTCAAGGGAGGCCTTCCTCTCCAAAAGAAGATGACTAAGCACTACACAAAGAAGAACATGCTTGCATGTACCAAACTCAAAGAAACCCTCCTTGAAATAAAAAACCTAAAAAGAAAAAATTAGAATAACAGCCTTGGAATTTTGGCTTAGGCCTCTCAACAATTGTCGGAAAACATCTAAGGAGGGTCTACACCAATTTTGAAGGAATTTGGAGAAGGTTTTGTTTTTTGTGAATTTTTGGCCTACTTTGCATAGCGCCACTGGCACTACACAAAAATTTGGGGCATCCTCTGGAGGAAAAATTGAAATTTTTGGATTTTTCATGACCTACACATCATCCACACAAAATTTCAGAAGATTTTGAGATTTTTTTGACCCCCCAAAAGGTCAAAAAACACCACAAAAAACACCTTTCTTCCCCTATTTTAGGCCTGGCGCTGTGAAAATGAGAGACTGGAAATTTTGGAATTTTTGAAAGGGTTACAAGGTTTGTATCAGGAAACCACAAGAAGTTTTTGAAGTTAGACTCTTCAAGCTTTCCAACGAGCTATCACGGAGCCAAATCTGACATCGGGAAGTGGTCCGAAAGCTAGTTGCAAAACAACCTATTTTCTGCAAAAATGGCACTGCGCAAAATACTGACTCAGGCCAAAAAGTCAACAAAAGATGTTGATTAATGGAAAAATAGTTTTTTAATATTTTCTTGGACAAATCACTCCAGATTTGATTGAGGTTTTATGTTTTTATTTTTTTCATTTATTAGCTTATCTATTATGTGTGTTGGGCCTTGCATGGTCATTAAGCACATTTATGACATTTATGACAGAATTAGGGTTTCTGGAAGCCTCTTATGGTTTCCACCTCCTCATTTTCTCCATAAATAGAGCATGAGGCTCTTATGTATTTGGTTGGCATTTGATGACTGATTTTGAAGTAATACATAGTCCCTTGGAGGTTGAAGACAATTTGATGTCTTGGAGCTTATGAATGCCCTCATTTGTTTATTGATGGAGGAGGATTGGTTGCAGGATCCATGAGCCTGGTTGATGGTGAAGTGTTTCTTTTGTTCATGTTTTCTAGTTTATCATTGTGTTTCAATATTTCTATGTTGCATTAGGACAAAGAACTTAGACTAAGAAATGTTTTCTAATGGCACCTTCAGTCTGTTTGTTCTTCACTGCCTTAATGTTTTCTTTTGTTAGGAAATGTTAGAGGTTCCTTCTTTGCTCTCTAAGATCTCCTAAGTTTTTGTATTTCCTGAATGGTTTAATATAGTAGGTGTCAAGCATGATTCGTGGTTAGCTCTGCTTACTTGTTGCCACTAAAGCACTGTTCTTGAAGTCTCTCTTTAAAGCATCATTACTTAGGTTTGTCAAAGAAGTTTTGTTTCAAATCATACTCTTTGCACTTGCTTGGTTAATTGTTTTAAAGGTCTCCATCGCTATAATGTTAGATGTTTAGGGGTTCCCTCCTCCCAAATTGTAGTTATTTGTGACCCTAAATGTTTTCTAACTCTGAAGGTGAATTTACTAAAGTTAGATAAGCTCTTATAATTTCTATGTTTCACTGAAATGTTTATCTTGGATATTGATCAGTTTAAGTATTGTTCATTGAGCTTAATGGTTTTCCCTACCTCATGAGTTATAGCTTTTTCTTATCTATGTTTAAAGACCTCCTTGTTAAAGTATATGATAAAGGATTCTTGATTTCCCTTTGCTAACTTTGTTCTCAATATTTAAGTTCATCTCATGATCCTTTAAATCCCAAAGATCCACCAACCACGCTAGATTTTCCCTAAAATACTCCCTAATCCATTAATGAACCTATCATGACCTTGATAGACTCCATTTCCCAATGACTTGAAGTTTTCCTTGTTTCTATCTATTCTATCTAAAGTATCATACCCAACCGAAAACAATCAACATACCAAATACTTCATAACTAGCCTAAAATCAGCCATAATCAGCAAACAAGTTCATATATTTGCACCTAATAGAGAGACCCCTCTCTAGATCCAGGAAGGCTAGGTCCTTGGATTCCAAAGCTTGGCTTGATGTTAC
>JAXQQM020058315.1:0-10521 GCA_034641835.2 Pinus albicaulis
TTAGAGTTATTAACATAGCGGAAACAGAAACAAATAACACACACACATGCAACATTCAACCATGAAACCACAAATTTTAACGTGGTTCACCCAACCAATCTGGGCTACGTCCACCTAACAGGGCATCGGCAATCTTATTCAACAACTAGAGAAATACAATAGCAGAGTTACTCTTCTGCTCAGCTCTTCCTCACTACACATTCCTCATCATGCTCACTTGCCTCTACGGGCTTACATTTTATAGGTGTGAATAAAAACAAACTCATAACTTCTCTCACAAAAAATATAGGATACATTAACTCCTCATCAGAAATTGATGGAGCCAATGTAGCAACAAATCCTATTGTTGTCACCTACATGAGATTTTCTCCAAAAATAAGAAAAGGAAAATCTCAACAATCTCCACCTTGACAACAATTAGCCTGATACCCTGTTCATTATTATTTTTATCTTTTCTGCAAGCCAAGAGAAGCCAGACACCATCGTAGCTTTTCTAACAAAACTGGTTTCGTGAACATGTCTGCACAGTTTTCCTTTGTATGCACCTTTTCAAGAGAGACTCTTCTTTCAGTGATAAACTGTCTTACAAAATGGTATTTGATAGGTATGTGCTTTGATTTACTATGATAGGCGGGATTTTTAGCCAAGTGAATTGCACTTTGACTATCACAAAATAACTTGATGTTGTCCTGCAACCTACCAAACTCACCAAACAAACCTTTCAACCAAACCGCTTCTTTGAAAGCATGCGAAGCAACTATGTATTCTGCTTCTGTAGTGGATAAAGCAACAATGTTCTGTAGCTTTGACATCCAGCTAATATCTCCACCTGCAAGAGTAAAGACATACCCTGAAGTTGACCTTCTCTTATCCAAATCACCTACAAAATCGGAATCAACATATCCACAAACATATTCACTGCTTCTGTTATAAGTGATACAATAATCACTTGTGCCTCTTAGATACCGAAGCACCCATTTCACTGCTGACCAGTGTTCTTTTCCTGGATTTTCCATATACCTGCTGACAACCCCAACTGCATGTGAAATATCTGGTCGAGTACAAACCATCGCATACATCAAACAACTTACTACATTGGCATATGGAATTCGAGACATATATTCCTTTTCTTCATTAGTGTTAGGACATAAACTTGAAGAAAGCTTAAAATGGGAAGCAAAAGGGACTGAAACATGCTTCACATTGTTCATACCAAACCTCAAGAGTATTTTCTCAATATACTTCTTTTGTGATAGCCACAGCTTACCATTGCTCCTGTCTCTGAAAATCTCCATGCCCAAAATCTGTCTTGCTGCTCCTAGATCTTTCATATCAAACGTCCTAGCCATTTGAGCCTTTAACCTGTTGATCTCACTTATGCTTTTGCTTGCTAAAAGCATATCGTCAACATACAACACTAAGATAATGAACATGCCATTACTTAATTTCTTAAAGTAAACACAATGATCATATTCACTTCTTATATAATTTTGACTCATCATGAAAGAATCAAATTTCTTGTACCATTGTCGAGGCAACTGCTTCAGACCATACAATGATTTCTTGAGCTTGCAGACAAATTTCTTGTTGTGATTTTGAACAAACCCTTCCGGTTGTTCCATGTAAATCTCCTCATCTAAATCTCCATGTAAAAATGCAGTTTTAACATCTAGTTGCTGTAATTCTAAATCAAGTAAAGCAACTAATGCTAACACAATCCGAATTGAAACAATTTTTACAACTAGTGAAAATATCTCATGAAAGTCAATGCCGGCTTTCTGAGAAAAACCTTTCGCGACGAGCCTCGATTTTTACCTGTCTTCTGTATCATCAACACCCTTCTTCAATTTGTAAACCCACTTACATCCCACAATTTTTCTGTCTTTAGGAAGTTCTACCAGATCCCATGTGGCATTCTTCGCTAACGCCTTCATCTCGTCCTTCATAGCCTCTTTCCACTTACCACTGTTTGAACCTTCTATAGCTTCCTAATAGCACAAAGGTTCATCATCGTTAGCAGTTAAAGCAACTGAAGTAACATAATCATCATACCTTCTAGGAAAACATCTGATTCTCGTAGACCTCCTTAAAGATGTTTCTGGTACTTCTCCAATTTGCTGATTATTGTCTGTAGGAACTTCTTCATGATCAGCATCTGAAACATGTTCATGATCTGCATCTGAAACTTGTTCATGATCTGAATCTGAAACTTGTTCATCTGGACTATCATCAGTATTTGAACTGGTTTCAAACTGAATGTGTTGAAGCTTAGGTACATTATCCTGTTTCAATTTATCATCTACATCTAGATTTTCAAGTGAGGATTCATTAAATTTAACATCTCTGTAAATGATGATCTTGTGAGTAGTAGGATCCCACAACCTGTATCCCTTAGTCCCATCACCATATCCAACAAAGATATATCTTTTTGATTTAGGATCTAATTTAGAACGCTGATGTTTCAGAACTAGAGCATATGCATCACAACCAAAAATTTTCAGTTTAGAATAATCACATGGATAACCTTTCCATACCTCTTGAGGAATTTTGCATCCTATTGCAGTTGATGGTGATCGATTTACCAAGTAACAAGCTGTAGAAACCGCTTCTGTCCACAATTCCTTCTGCAAATTGGCATTACTAAGCATACTTCTTGCTCTCTCTAAGAGAGTCTTGTTCATGCGTTCAGCAACTCCGTTTTGCTGAGGAGTATATACAGTGGTTTTATGTCTTTCGATCCCAGCATCCTTGCAATAATTATCAAATTCCTTTGAAGTAAACTCACCACCATTGTCAGTTCTTAAACATTTAATGGTTCTTCCAATGATGTTTTCAACTAATGCTCTAAACTGTTTGAAAACTGTAAATACATCAGACTTCTTCTTTAACATGTAGACCCACACTTTTCTAGAGAAATCATCAATAAAAGATACAAAATATGACGATCCTCCATATGAGGTTGTAGGAGATGGACCCCAAACATTAGAATGGATATAATCAAGGATTCCCTTACTAGTATGTTTTCCAGTTTTAAACTTCTGCTTGCTTTGTTTCCCATATAGACAATGTTTGCAGAAATCTAACTTAGAAGATTTTAAACTAGGAAGTAACTTACGATCAGATAAAATTTTTAATCCTCTTTTGCTCATATGGCCCAACCTTTGATGCCATAAACGAATAGAATTATTGTCATTTTCAGATACTGTAGAAGCATGACCTGACTCTGTTCTTCCTTCAAACTGATAAAGATTTCCAACCTTCTTTGCTTTCATGACTAGTAAAATTCCTTTATAAACTTTCATTACTCCACCTTGAATAAAGGTTTTATATCCATTAGTGTCTAGTACTCCTAGTGAAATGAGGTTTTTTCTTAGTTCAGGTACGTGTCTTACATTAGTTAGAATTTTATTTGTCCCATCAAACATTTTAATCTGGATGCTTCCAATTCCAACAATATTACACGAGACATCATTTCCCATGTAAAAAACTCCATCATTGATTGATTTATAAGTTTTAAACCACTCTCTATGAATGCACATGTGATTTGACGCACCAGAATCTAACAGCCAATGTTGATCATGATTAGACAAACTAACTGATAACACTTCATCACTCATACCTAAAATCGATGCCGAACCTGTATCTGTCGTGTTTGCTTCTTTCTTCTCTATCGAAGAATCTCCTTTGGATGTTTGCTGTCTCTTCCAACAGTCCTTCTTCAAATGTCCTGATTTGCCACAAAACCAGCACTTTACCTTACTCTTCTTCCCTTTCGATTTTGAATGCGAGTTGTTGTGCTTACTGAAGCGTCTTTCTTTAGAACGACCTCTGACCGTCATTGCTTCTTTCTGATGTAGAGGTTTCTGAATTTGACCTCTTGTTTCTCCGGACAACAAAGCTCCAACAACATCATCAAATTCAAGGGTTTCTGATGAACTAAGACTTATAGAAGTAACAAAATGATCCCATGACTCGGGCAACGAGCATAATAAAGTTATAGCTTTATCTTCTGATTCAAATTTTAATTCTATACTTTCTAACTGCACCAGGAGAGTATTAAAGGTATTCGGATGATCAGTTATCGCTATACCTTCTTTCATGCACAAGATGTACAACTGTCGCTTCAGAAGAATCCTATTGGTTAAGGATTTTGTCATATACAACTTTTCAAGCTTTGTCCACAAACCAGCAGCAGTCTTCTCTGGCACGATGTTAAACAAAACATCATCTGCCAAACACAGTTGAATGCCGCTCAGTGCTCTTTCATCCAAATCACTCCATTCATCATCTGTCATGGTGTAAGGCTATTTGGATTTTCCCAACAACGCCTTCGCCGCACCTTGTTGCACGAGTATATCATACATCTTCACTTTCTAGATCTCAATTTTTTTTTTGCCATTGAACTTCTCGATCTCAAACCAAGCACTTTGTGCTTTTGCCATGTTTAATAGCTCGTGTCACAAAATCTCCAATTGCGACTTTTAATAAATGAATGAAATTTTTTGTTAAAAAAATGCCCTTCACCTTATAACATGCCTTTCCCTTAATAGCATATGCAAATGGCATTTAAATTACAAATCGATTTGAAAAAAAAATTTACAACATAAAGTGCCAACTTATGACTTCATAAAAATTGATTTATAATGGGCCACCTCCTCTTAAATCAATAAAGTGCCACTCTTTTTCAATATAATCAATAGTATACTTTTATAAATCTTCTTTTTAAATTGATGAAAAAAACAACTATCGATTTACCATATGCATTTAAAAAATTGCCAATCGATTTTTATAAAATGCAACTTTAAAAAAAAAAAAAAGGCATATAATAAAAAACAAATCGATGGCATATAATAAAACTTCAAAATCGATGGCATAAAATCGATTTGATTGCCAGATTTATAAAATCGATTTGATTTGACCCATTTCAAAATGTTAATACCCACTTCAACAAACGTTTAAAATGAAATATTGATTTAACTTTACGGCATTTGAAAAAATGAACTCAGCCTTTTAATGAACCGATTCATACCAACGTTTTAATGAACCAGCGTTTTGTTTTAAATGGCTTTTGACCACCATTCAACGCTCTGAGCGTGCAGTCCACCGCGTGCATTTTTTTATGTAATATGCCACCCCTGTGAACCATTGAAAAAACCCGCCACTGTTCAACTCAGCCTGACACAGCGTTCACAGCGGACGGCTCTGCAAAACAAATGAATTTTTTTTTATTTCACAGCTTACAGCTCTGCTTGGCTCATCAATCCAGAGAGTAGCATATCGACCAGCGTTCAACCGTTTCAATAGTCCACAACATGTTTCCACAATCACACGCAGCAGATTCACGAATGCTGCAACGCCTTCAAACTGTGCTCATGGCTCTGGCCATTTAAAGAAAAAACACAGAACCAAAACTCAATCACTCAACGCTCCGATACCAAATGTTGGAGTTATTAACACAGTGTAAACAGAAACAAATAACACACACACAACATTCAACAATTAAAACACACAGATTTTAACGTGGTTCACCCAACCAATCTGCGCTACGTCCACCTAACAGGGCATCGGCAATCTCATTCATCAACTGAAGAAAACACAATAGCAGAGTTACTCTTCTGCTCAACTCTTCCTCACTACACATTCCTCATCATGCTCACTTGCCTCTACGGGCTTACATTTTATAGCTGTGAATGGCAACAAACTCATAAATTCTCTCACAACAAATATAGGATGCATTAACTCCTCATCAGAAACTGATGGAGCCAATGTAGCAACAAATCCTATTGTTGTCACCTACATGAGATTTTTCTCCAAATTTAATTAAAAAATAAGAATAAAATCTCAACATCCTCCTCATTTTCTGAAAGGAAAAACTGCTGGTTACCAGTCTCACTGATGATCTGTGGTAAAGCAGAATGAAGATTCAAAGAATCTTCATCTGCTATTATACTGTCATAGCTCTCTCCATCAGTATCGTAGATATTATGACTAGTTTCATTACTTCTCTGAAATTGTTGGCTCTGATCTTCCTCCCATGATTCTAAGGATGATGGTCCTGCAAGCTCATCTTCCCTTTGAAAACACTCATCATAAAACAGATCATCAATAGGAAAATCATAACTGTAAGTAATGTCACCCACCAAACCTTCTGGATTTTCAGCAGGTCTTTCTCTGTCCTGGTCCACAGAGGAGTCTTCTGGATCTGTATCATCAAAATCATAAGATGAATGGGAAAGAGTGTGTGTTCTATAAAATATGTCTGAGGTGGACTGCTGATTTAATATCTGATCAATCTCCTCTTCTGTCAAAAGAGGGGTTTCCCTCTCATCATGGACAGAAGAACAACAGTCCTCTTTCTCTTGTGTTAGCTGATTTGGAGGCAGGATGTCTTCTTGAACCTCTTCTAGAATATCTTCAGTTGTGCTTGTAGGGAAATCTTGAGGATCTTATGATGTTTCTTGATCTTTTTCTGATTCAGACCAATCCTCATGAACCCGATGATACTCGGTTAGATTACAAGGCTCATGAACGATCTCTTCTTCCACATCAGATTCTGCATCTTCTATGTGGTCTCTTTCTTCTTCAAAGCGACATTCCCTATTAGCTTTTGCTATTAGGTCCTGATATTCTCTGGTCAGCGTAACACAAGCCACAGGTAAGAAATCAGGCAGTTCCTGATTTCTTTCCTCTTCATATTCTACAGATTCTTGAGCATCACACATGTCTTTTTCATCTTCTAGTTCTTGATTTTGTTCTTGTTCTGGAAGAGGCATGGGCCATTCTAAATAATCATCATTTGCATTCAGACTAGCCATGAACATTTCCAGCATTTTACCAAACGTTTTTGTTAATTCATATAATAGATCTTCCAAATCATCATGCTCTGTATCCATGTCCATGTTTGGATTCATGCTTATGCAAAGAAGGCTACTGCTTATTCTCAACCAGCTCAGAGTCCTCCATCATTGGAGTCATTTGGTATTTTGGGAGTTATGGAGTGTGGAGTCACCAGGTGGATGTATATGAATGTTTGAAGCGGGGTGTTGTCCACCATCAACAATTGAATGCCCATCCAACCAGAGATATTGGTTCTTTTGAGTGCCTAAGAATGTTTAAGGTGAAATGCACTCGATTCCCCAATGGAGTTGCCATTATGTTAGGGTTCCTATGTTTTGGCAGATTTGGCAATACCAAAAGATAAGACAACATCAAACCACTTTGGGGCCCTAGTATCCAGCCCTCCTGGACTCGGAGAGGGATCTCTCCAATAAAAAAAAGAATGATATATCTTTGAAAGTTCAAATGAGACTTTAGGCTAGTTATGAAGAACAAAGGGGGTTTAAAATGATTTGGTTGGTTGGTTTCCAGGTTGGTCATGAGATCATAGACTGAGAAAGTAATGGGAGAAAAGGAACAAGGCAAAAGGATGTTTCAGCAAAGGGGATAGGTCAATAAAGTGCCATCCATTGGGCTATGGAGTCATGAAAGGAGAATTACTTGCAACAACTGGCCAAGGCTTTCAGAGGGCAAGTCATCTACACTAAAGGATATTTTAAGATAGATGGTGGGATGGAACATTAAGGATTGAAAGTGAAAGAAGGAAAGACACCTGATTTCTGTCTATAGATCAGGTCAGAGGTCATTTAACTCCAGACCTGCTTGGACATACTCAAAGGTAGCTCTCAAAGGAGGGACAAAGGGGCAACTTATAGATCGGACCAAAGGTCATTTAACTCCAGGTTAACTTTAGCATGCTCCAAGGGAAAATAGAGATAAGTTTAACAGAGCCAAGGTCTATAGATCAGAGAAGGACTTTGAACCTTCAATGCTTTGACACCAGCAAGAATATCCAAGCAACAAACCCCGAATTCATACATCAGCTAGGAGCATATGGAACCACTACACTGGTTAAATTAGCTGAATTTACTCTTAGATAACACATACAACAGAAAAAACATTAAAGGTAGGGAGAGCAGAGACATAGGGTACCTAACAAGGGTAAATCCTATGCCAAATTTCTGATGCGTGCCAGAAGAAATATAATGAAATGAAATAAAACACAGAGATAGAAAACATCACTAGCTGCTTTAAATCAGGATCCAAAGAAATGTGCTTGATTAATTGATGCAAAACCAGTCACATACACTAAGTTCAAGGGCTGAATACAATCCAAAATTCTCCTCCCAGCCTACTATATAACAACTACTCTGCTAATCCCTCCCAAGACTGATCTAACAGTCCAAATGAATCCGTCTGACAGCAATCGGCAACAACCGAAAAAAAACCATTTCAATCTGTTCTCGAGAATTCTTATAGGAGAAGATAACAATAGGATTAGATGATATACATTAAATGGATCTCATTAAGACAGAGTGGTGGAGGAGTCTGAGCCCACTCTGTTTAATGGCAATCTGCATCGCTGTAAGTACTTTGTAGTGTGTCTGAGAGACTCTGTCAGGCCAATTTGACCTCTGATGTTCCTTTGGAGTACATTCTGGCTGTAAGGCCCTATGTTCTGTCTTTTGAAGAAAGTAAGGTGACTGAAAAGGTCTTCAGGTCTCCATGCTTCCATAACTGCGGTCCTGAAAGTCTTCAAGAAGTCTCTGTCAGAGTAATTAACTGTTTCTGGGCTCGAGGAGGCACAGAGACTACTGTAGGAAGGTGTACCTCTGGAGACAACACATTCTACTATTAGGTAGCATTGTTATGACTTGCTGGTGTGCCCTTTGGTCCTGTAACTGCGCCTTAATCCTTTGAATGCGGGATCATAGTTGTTAATCTTCAATTATGGGTGTAAATCCTGCATTTCGGCTCTGCTGCTTCGCTTGGCCGTTGTAATGGTATTTTTATAACCCCTGCACAATAAATTAATTAAATTATACAATCCAGGGACGGTGGCGAAAGAATACTTTGAAGGCCGGAGGAATGGTGGCAGAACTGTAGAAACGGCGGTCGTGGAGGAAACAGGTGAAAATGCAATGAACTGGAGATTTTATGAGAGGATGAATTAGGGCCATCCGATCATAGGGGAAGACGAAGATCGATGGTCGGGATCAATAGATGAAGGGTTAATAGTCAATCGGGCGGAGAAATAACATTAGTTTAAACGTTGAGGTTTAGACCTTTGGAGGAAATACAAAGGAAATCGAATGAAACATATGAAATGGGCTTGATGTGGGACCCGGTATGGGTGGAGGGCGATTCATTTAGAATCGTCGGATCTCAGGAGGAGATAGAAAGCGGAGGTTAAAAGATGAACCCTGGGGAAGGTCTGATGGAAGAGACATGGGGGAAGATGCAATGCAATATGGGCGTTGATTTGGGATGAAAGGACGACTATGATCAGATCGAGGGATCGCAATCAGGGGGAAACAAAGAGTGGGGCGGTGAAATTTTCGATTGCGATCAGCAGTGGGAATGCAATTGAGCACTGGCCGTTGGATCCGGGGACCAGATAAATGGTCCACATTCAATCGGAGGGAGATGGAAAGGGGCGATGGGGTGCACAGCGATTAGTGCTGGGTCGTTGGATCATATCATGGATCGATGGCGGAGATTGTGATCGGTAGGTCACAATCGGAGGGAGCAAAGGGGTGGCACAACGAAAGTTGTGATTGCGATTGGAAACGGGAGTACGATGGCCATCGGATTTAAAAGTGGATCGATGGTGGAGAGGGCCATCGGAGGGTTCACAATCAGGGAGCACCAAGAAGGAAACGTAATGCAATGGTGCGATGCGATCAGCGCCAAGCTGTAGGATCTGTATGTATCGACGGTGGAGATCGCGGCGTGGGGCTTTCAGACCAAACTTCAATCACATCGGGAAATTTGGTTTAAAAAAGAAATGTGCTCACTCGAAACTTTGCGATTGTGATTAGCGTCTGGGGCTTAAGCTCTTGGTCCTGGGTGCGGGCATATGGGGAAGTGGTTTGAAGGGGGCTGGCCGAAAGGGGCTAAGCCCTAATATAAAGTGAAAGTGGGTTTTTTTCCCATTTTAATGCAATTTTGAGGTTAGAAAGGGGAACGATAGAAGGGAAAAAAGGGTGAATTAGACCAAACAAGGTGTATGGGTAGGATTTAAAGAGGATTTAGGAAGATTCGAAGGGTAAGTGGGGAATTTAGAAGGGGAAGGAAAAAGGGGAAGGGAAGAGGATGGAAACAAAGGCTTACAGGGAATGAAATAAGAGGGAAAAGGAGGCCTTTGGGAATTTCTTCACAAACAGAGAGGCTTCGTAATGGGAATCAACAGAGGGGATTTTATCAAAGGACAAAAGGCACAAGAAGGCTTCAAGGATGATGTGTTTCAGGGGGAAATGAATTCCTTGAAGGCTCACAAACAATTTAGCCCCCTGTTTTCTTGTCAAAAAATTCATAGGGGGCTAACAAGGGGAAGGTTCCTTACCTTTCTCGGGGTTGGTGTTTTTTCTGTAGTTGGGATTTCGGATCTGGGATTGATTGTCCCATTGTGGTTTCTTTTCAATTCGATCCAGTCTTTCAACTACTTTTTCTATGGATTTAGTA